>OU426864.1:5917731-6131716 GCA_911387685.1 Dolichovespula media | reverse complement strand
TGACGAAATAACGACGATAATTTTGAGGATAATAACGACGATAACAAGGATGATAATGACGATATTAACAACGATAACAACTATGATAATGACGATAATAACGACGATATTAACGACGATAATATCGACGATAATAGCGATGATAATAACGTTGATTTAACGACGATAATAAAGATATATCGAAGATAATCACGACGATTATAACGACGATAACAACGATGATTATGGCGATAATAACGACGATATTTATGAGGATAATAAAGACGATAACAACGATGATAATAACGACGATATTAACGACGATACTAACGACGATAATTATGAGGATAATAGCGACGACAACAACGATGATAATGACGATAATAACGACGATATTAACGACGATAATGACGACGATAATAACGACGAAAATATCGACGATAATAATGACGATAATAACAACGATAACAACGATGATAATGACAAAATAACGTCGATATTAACGACGATAATTATGAGGAAAATAACGACGATAATAACGACGACATTGATGACGATAATTTTGACGATAGTAACTATGATAATGACGATATTAACGACGATAACAACGATGATAATGACAATAATAACGACGATTTTAACGGCAATAATAACGACGATAATAACGACAATAATATCGACGATAATAACGACGATAATATCGACGATAATAACGACGAAAATAACGACGATAATAGCGATGATATTAACTTTGATTATAACGCCGATAATAACGTTATATCGAAGATAATAACGACGATAATAACGACGATAACAACGATGATAATGACGAAATAACAACGATATTAACGACGATAATTATGAGGATAATAACGAAGATGACAACGATGAAAATGACGATAATAACGACGATAATAACGACGATAATATCGACGATAATAAGGACGATAATATCGACGATAATAACGACGATAATAACGACGATAATAGCGATGATATTAACGTTGATTATAACGCCGATAAAAACGTTATATCGAAGATAATAACGACGATAATAACGACGATAACAACGATGATAATGACGAAATAACGACGATATTAACGACGATATTTATGAGGATAATAACGAAGATAACAACGATGAAAATGACGATAATAACGACGATAATATCGACGATAATAATGACGATAATAACAACGATAACAACGATGATAATGACAAAATAACGTCGATATAACGACGATAATTATGAGGATAATAACGACGACATTGACGACGATAATTTTGACGATAATAACTATGATAATGACGATATTAACGCCGATAACAACGATGATAATGACAATAATAACGACGATTTTAACGACGATAGTAACGACGATAATAATGACGATAATATCGACGATAATAACGACGATAATATCGACGATAATAACGACGATAATAACGACGATAATAGCGATGATATTAACGTTGATTATAACGTCGATAATAACGTTATATTGAAGATAATAACGACGATAATAACGACGATAACAACGATGATAATGACGATAATAACGACGATATTAACGACGATAATGACGACGATAATAACGACGATAATATCGACGATATTAATGACGATAATAACAACGATAACAACGATGATAATGACAAAATAGCGTCGATATTAACGACGATAATTATGAGGATAATAACGACGATAATAACGACGACATTGACGACGATAATAACTATGATAATGACGATATTAACGACGATAACAACGATGATAATGACGATAATAACGACGATATTAACGACGATAATTATGTGGATAATAACGACGATAACAACGATGATAATAACTACGATATTAAAGACGATAATGGCGACGATAATAACGACGATAATATCGACGATAATAACGACGATAATAACGACGATAACAACGACGATAACAACGATGATAATAACGATAATAACAACGATATTAACGACGATAATTATGAGTATAATAACGACGATAACAACGATGAAAATGACGAAATAACGACGATAACTTTGAGGATAATAACGACGATAACAAGGATGATAATGACGATATTAACAACGATAACAACTATGATAATGACGATAATAACGACGATATTAACGACGATAATATCGACGATAATAGCGATGATAATAACGTTGATTTAACGACGATAATAAAGATATATCGAAGATAATCACGATGATTATAACGACGATAACAACTATGATTATGGCGATAATAACGACGATATTTATGAGGATAATAAAGACAATAACAACGATGATAATAACGATAATAACAACGATACTAACGACGATAATTATGAGGATAATAGCGACGACAACAACGATGATAATGACGATAATAACGACGATATTAACGACGATAATGACGACGATAATAACGACGAAAATATCGACGATAATAATGACGATAATAACAACGATAACAACGATGATAATGACAAAATAACGTCGATATTAACGACGATAATTATGAGGAAAATAACGACGATAATAACGACGACATTGACGACGATAATTTTGACGATAAAAACTATGATAATGACGATATTAACAACGATAACAACGATGATAATGACAATAATAACGACGATTTTAACGACGATAATAACGACGATAATAACGACGATAATGACGACGATAATAACGACGATAATATCGACGATAATAACGACGAAAATAAGGACGATAATAGCGTTCATATTAACGTTGATTAAAACGCCGATAATAAAGTTATATCGAAGATAATAACGACGATAATAACGACGATAACAACGATGATAATGACGAAATAACGACGATATTAACGACGATAATTATGAGGATAATAACGAAGATAACAACGATGAAAATGACGATAATAACGACGATATTAACGACGATAATTATGAGGATAATAACGACGATAACAACGATGATAATAACTATAATAACGACGATATTAAAGACGATAATGGCAACGATAATAACGACGATAATATCGACGATAATAACGACGAAATAACGACGATAACAACGATGATAATAACGATAATAACAACGATATTAACGACGATATTTATGAGGATAATAACGACGATATCAACAATGATAATGACGATAATAACGACGACATTGACGACGATAATTTTGACGATAATAACTATGATAATGACGATATTAACGACGATAACAACGATGATATTGACAATAATAACGACGATATTAACGACGATAATGACGACGATATTAACGACGATATTAACGACGATATTTATGAGGATAATAACGACGATAACAACGATGATAATAACGATAATAACAACGATATTAACGACGATAATTATGAGGATAATAACGACGAAAACAACGATGATAATAACGATAATACAAAGATATTAACGACGATAATGACGACGATAATAACGACGATAATATCGACGATAATAACGACGATAATATCGACGATAATAACGAAGATAATAACGACGATAATAGCGATGATATTAACGTTGATTATAACGACGATAATAACGTTATATCGAAGATAATAACGACGATAATAACGACGATAACAACGATGATAATGACGAAATAACGACGATATTAGCGACGATCATTATGAGGATAATAACGAAGATGACAACGACGAAAATGACGATAATACCGACGATATTAACGACGATAATTATGAGGATAATAACGACGATAACAACGATGATAATAACTATAATAACGATGATATTAAAGACGATAATGGCAACGATAATAACGACGATATTATCGACGATAATAACGACGAAATAACGACGATAACAACGATGATAATAACGATAATAACAACGATATTAACGACGATATTTATGAGGATAATAACGACGATATCAACAATGATAATGACGATAATAACGACGACATTGACGACGATAATTTTGACGATAATAACTATGATAATGACGATATTAACGACGATAACAACGATGATATTGACAATAATAACGGCGATATTAAAGACGATAATGACGACGATATTAACGACGATATTAACGACGATATTTATGAGGATAATAACGACGATAACAACGATGATAATAACGATAATAACAACGATATTAACGACGATAATTATGAGGATAATAACGACGAAAACAACGATGATAATAACGATAATACAAAGATATTAACGACGATAATGACGACGATAATAACGACGATAATATCGACGATAATAACGACGATAATATCGACGATAATAACGAAGATAATAACGACGATAATAGCGATGATATTAACGTTGATTATAACGACGATAATAACGATATATCGAAGATAATAACGACGATAATAACGACGATAACAACGATGATAATGACGAAATAACGACGATATTAGCGACGATCATTATGAGGATAATAACGAAGATGACAACGACGAAAATGACGATAATACCGACGATATTAACGACGATAATTATGAGGATAATAACGACGATAACAACGATGATAATAACTATAATAACGACGATATTAAAGACGATAATGGCGACGAAAATAACGACGATAATATCGACGATAATAACGACGAAATAACGACGATAACAACGATGATAATAACGAAAATAACATCGATATTAACGACGATATTTATGAGGATAATAACGACGATAGCAACGATGATAATGACGATAATAACGACGACATTGACGACGATAATTTTGACGATAATAACTATGATAATGACGATATTAACGACGATAACAACGACGATAATGACAATAATAACGACGATATTAACGACGATAATGACGACGATAATAACGACGATAATATCGACGATAATAACGACGATCATATCGACGGTAATAACGACGATAATAACGACGATAATAGCGATGATATTAACGTTGATTAACACGACGATAATAACGTTATATCGAAGATAATAACGACGATAATAACGACGATAACAACGATGATAATAACGACGATAATAACGACGACATTGACGACGATAATATTGACGATAATAACTATGATAATGACGATATTAACAACGATAACAACGATGATAATGACAATAATAACGACGATATTAACGACGATAATGACGACGATAATAACGACGATAATATCGACGATAATATCGACGATAATAACGACGAAATAACGACGATATCAACGATGATAATAACGATAATAACAACGATATTAACGACGATATTTATGAGGATAATAACGACGATAGCAACGATGATAATGACGATAATAACGACGATATTAACGACGATTATGACGTCGATAATAACGACGATAATATCGACGATAATAATGATGATAATAACAACGATAACAACGATGATAATGGCAATAATAACGACGATTTAACGACGATAATAACGACAATATCATCGATGATAATGACGAAATAACGACGATATTAACGACGATAATTATGAGGATAATAACGAAGATAACAACGATGAAAATGACGATGATAACGACGATAATTATGAGGATAATAACGACGATAACAACGATGATAATAACTATAATAACGACGATATTAATTACGTTAATGGCGACGATAATAACGACGATAATATCGACGATAATAACGACGAAATAACGACGATAACAACGATGATAATAACGATAACAACAATGATATTATCGACGATATTTATGAGGATAATAACGACGATAGCAACGATGATCATGACGATAATAACGACGATATTAACGACGATAATGACGTCGATAATAACGACGATAATATCGACGATAATAATGACGATAATAACAACGATAACAACGATGATAATGACAAAATAACGTCGATATTATCGACGATAATTATGAGGAAAATAACGACGATAATAACGACGACATTGACGACGATAATTTTGACGATAATAACTATGATAATGACGATATTAACGACGATAACAACGATGATAATGACAATAATAACGACGATATTAACGACGATAATGACGACGATAATAACGACGATAATATCGACGATAATAACGACGATAATATCGACGATAATAACGACGATAATAACGACGATAATATCGATGATATTAACGTTGATTATAACGACGATAATAACGTTATATCGAATATAATAACGACAATAATAACGACGATAACAACGATGATAATAACGACGATAATAACGACGACATTGACGACGATAATTTTGACGATAATAACTATGATAATGACCATATTAACGACGATTACAACGATGATAATGACAATAATAACGACGATATTAACGACGATAATGACGACGATAATAACGACGATAATATCGACGATAATAACGACGATAATATCGACGATAATAACGACGATAATATCGATGATATTAACGTTGATTATAACGACGATAATAACGTTATATCGAATATAATAACGACAATAATAACGAAGATAACAACGATGATAATGACGAAATAACGACGATATTAACGACGATAATTATGAGGATAATAACGACGATAATATCGACGATAATAACGACGATAATATCGACGATAATAACGACGATAATAACGACGATAATATCGATGATATTAACGTTGATTATAACGACGATAATAACGTTATATCGAATATAATAACGACAATAATAACGACGATAACAACGATGATAATGACGAAATAACGACGATATTAACGACGATAATTATGAGGATAATAACGAAGATAACAACGATGAAAATGACGATAATAACGACGACATTAACGACTATAATTATGAGGATAATAACGACGATAATATCGACGATATTAATGACGATAATAACAACGATAACAACGATGATAATGACAAAATAGCGTCGATATTAACGACGATAATTATGAGGATAATAACGACGATAATAACGACGACATTGACGACGATAATTTTGACGATAATAACTATGATAATGACGATATTAACGACGATAACAACGATGATAATGACGATAATAACGACGATATTAACGACGATAATTATGTGGATAATAACGACGATAACAACGATGATAATAACGATAATAACTACGATATTAAAGACGATAATGGCGACGATAATAACGACGATAATATCGAC
This sequence comes from Dolichovespula media, assembly GCA_911387685.1. NCBI lineage: Eukaryota > Metazoa > Arthropoda > Insecta > Hymenoptera > Vespidae > Dolichovespula > Dolichovespula media. Next base: position 6,124,608 of record OU426864.1, on the reverse strand, counting down.
GATAATAACGACGATAATAACGACGATAACAACGATGATAATAACGATAATAACAGCGATATTAACGACGATAATTATGAGTATAATAATTACGATAACAACGATGAAAATGACGAAATAACGACGATAACTTTGAGGATAATAACGACGATAACAAGGATGATAATGACGATATTAACAACGATAACAACTATGATAATGACGATAATAACGACGATATTAACGACGATAATATCGACGATAATAGCGATGATAATAACGTTGATTTAACGACGATAATAAAGATATATCGAAGATAATCACGACGATTATAACGACGATAACAACGATGATTATGGCGATAATAACGACGATATTTATGAGGATAATAAAGACGATAACAACGATGATAATAACGATAATAACAACGATACTAACGACGATAATTATGAGGATAATAGCGACGACAACAACGATGATAATGACGATAATAACGACGATATTAACGACGATAATGACGACGATAATAACGACGAAAATATCGACGATAATAATGACGATAATAACAACGATAACAACGATGATAATGACAAAATAACGTCGATATTAACGACGATAATTATGAGGAAAATAACGACGATAATAACGACGACATTGACGACAATAATTTTGACGATAAAAACTATGATAATGACGATATTAACGACGATAACAACGATGATAATGACAATAATAACGACGATTTTAACGACGATAATAACGACGATAATAACGACGATAATGACGACGATAATAACGACGATAATATCGACGATAATAACGACGAAAATAAGGACGATAATAGCGTTCATATTAACGTTGATTAAAACGCCGATAATAAAGTTATATCGAAGATAATAACGACGATAATAACGACGATAACAACGATGATAATGACGAAATAACGACGATATTAACGACGATAATTATGAGGATAATAACGAAGATAACAACGATGAAAATGACGATAATAACGACGATATTAACGAAGATAATTATGAGGATAACAACGACGATAACAACGATGATAATAACTATAATAACGACGATATTAAAGACGATAATGGCGACGATAATAACGACGATAATATCGACGATAATAACGACGATAATATCGACGATAATAACGACGATAATAACGACGATAATAGCGATGATATTAACGTTGATTATAACGACGATAATAACGTTATATGGAAGATAATAACGACGATAATAACGACGATAACAACGATGATAATGACGTAATAACGACGATATTAAAGACGATAATGGCGACGATAATAACGACGATAATATCGACGATAATAACGACAATAATAACGACGATAACTACGATGATAATGACAAAATAACGTCGATATTAACGGCAATATTTATGAGGATAATAACGACGATAACAACGATAATAATAACGACGATTATAACGACGACATTGACAAGGATAATTTTGACGATAATAACTATGATAATGAAGATATTAACGACGATAAAGACAATATTAACGACGATAATAACGACGATATTAACGACGATAATGACGACGATAATAACGACGATAATATCGACGATAATAACGACGATAATAACGACGATAATAGCGATGATATTAACGTTGATTATAACAACGATATTAACGTTATATCGAAGATAATAACGACGATATTAACGACGATAATTATGAGAAAAATAACGAAGATAACAACGATGAAAATGACGATATTAACGACGATATTTATGAGGATAATAACGACGATAACAACGATGATAATGACGATAATAACGACGATATTAAAGACGATAATGGCGACGATAATAACGACGATAATATCGACGATAATAACGACGAAATAACGACGATAACAACGATGATAATAACGATAATAACAACGATATTAACGACGATAATTATGAGGATAATAACGACGATAACAACGATGATAATGACGATAATAACGACGACATTGACGACGATAATTTTGACGATAATAACTATGATAATGACGATATTAACGACGATAACAACGATGATAATGACAATAATAACGACGATATTAACGACGATAATGACGACGATAATAACAACGATAACATCGACGATAATAACGACGATAATATCGACGATAATAACGACGATAATAACGACGATAATAGCGATGATATTAACGTTGATTATAACGACGATAATAACGTTATATCGAAGATAATAACGGCGATAATAACGACGATAACAACGATGATAATAACGACGATAATAACGACGATATTGACGACGATAATTTTGAAGATAATAACTATGATAATGACGATATTAACGACGATAACAACGATGATAATGACAATAATAACGACGATATTAACGACGATAATGACGACGATAATAACGACGATAATAACGACGATAATAGCGATGATATTAACGTTGATTATAACGACAATAATAACGTTATATCGAAGATAATAACGACGATAATAACGACGATATCAACGATGATAATGACGAAATAACGACGATATTAACGACGATAATTATGAGGATAATAACGACGATAACAACGATGAAAATGACGATAATAACGACGATAATAACGACGATAATATCGACGATAATAACGACGATAATATCGACGATAATAACGACGATAATAACGACGATAATAGCGATGATATTAACGTTGATTATAACGCCGATAAAAACGTTATATCGAAGATAATAACGATGATAATAACGACGATAACAACGATGATAATGACGAAATAACGACGATAATAACGACGATAATTATGAGGATAATAACGAAGATAACAACGATGAAAATGACGATAATAACGACGATAATATCGACGATAATAATGACGATTATAACAACGTTAACAACGATGATAATGACAAAATAACGTCGATATTAACGACGATAATTATGAGGATAATAACGACGACATTGACGACGATAATTTTGACGATAATAACTATGATAATGACGATATTAACGCCGATAACAACGATGATAATGACAATAATAACGACGATTTTAACGACGATAGTAACGACGATAATAACGACGATAATATCGACGATAATAACGACGATAATATCGACGATAATAACGACGATAATAACGACGATAATAGCGATGATATTAACTTTGATTATAACGTCGATAATAACGTTATATTGAAGATAATAACGACGATAATAACGACGATAACAACGATGATAATGACGATAATAACGACGATATTAACGACGATAATGACGACGATAATAACGACGATAATATCGACGATATTAATGACGATAATAACAACGATAACAACGATGATAATGACAAAATAGCGTCGATATAAACGACGATAATTATGAGGATAATAACGACGATAATAACGACGACAGTTACGACGATAATTTTTACGATAATAACTATGATAATGACGATATTAACGACGATAACAACGATGATAATGACGATAATAACGACGATATTAACGACGATAATTATGTGGATAATAACGACGATAACAACGATGATAATAACGATAATAACTACGATATGAAAGACGATAATGGCGACGATAATAACGACGATAATATCGACGATAATAACGACGATAATAACGACGATAACAACGATGATAATAACGATAATAACAACGATATTAACGACGATAATTATGAGTATAATAACGACGATAAAAACGATGAAAATGACGAAATAACGACGATAACTTTGAGGATAATAACGACGATAACAAGGATGATAATGACGATATTAACAACGATAACAACTATGATAATGACGATAATAACGACGATATTAACGACGATAATATCGACGATAATAGCGATGATATTAACGTTGATTTAACGACGATAATAAAGATACATCGAAGATAATCACGACGATTATAACGACGATAACAACGATGATTATGGCGATAATAACGACGTTATTTATGAGGATAATAAAGACGATAACAACGATGATAATAACGATAATAACAACGATACTAACGACGATAATTATGAGGATAATAGCGACGACAACAACGATGATAATGACGATAATAACGACGATATTAACGACGATAATTACGACGATAATATCGACGATAATAGCGATGATAATAACGTTGATTTAACGACGATAATAAAGATACATCGAAGATAATCACGACGATTATAACGACGATAACAACGATGATTATGGCGATAATAACGACGTTATTTATGAGGATAATAAAGACGATAACAACGATGATAATAACGATAATAACAACGATACTAACGACGATAATTATGAGGATAATAGCGACGACAACAACGATGATAATGACGATAATAACGACGATATTAACGACGATAATGACGACGATAATAACGACGATAATATCGACGATAATAACGACGATAATAACGACGATAATAGCGATGATATTAACGTTGATTATAACAACGATATTAACGTTATATCGAAGATAATAACGACGATATTAACGACGATAATTATGAGAAAAATAACGAAGATAACAACGATGAAAATGACGATATTAACGACGATATTTATGAGGATAATAACGACGATAGCAACGATGATAATGACGATAATAACGACGATATTAAAGACGATAATGGCGACGATAATAACGACGATAATATCGACGATAATAACGACGAAATAACGACGATAACAACGATGATAATAACGATAATAACAACGATATTAACGACGATAATTATGAGGATAATAACGACGATAACAACGATGGTAATGACGATAATAACGACGACATTGACGACGATAATTTTGACGATAATAACTATGATAATGACGATATTAACGACGATAACAACGATGATAATGACAATAATAACGACGATATTAACGACGATAATGACGACGATAATAACAACGATAACATCGACGATAATAACGACGATAATATCGACGATAATAACGACGATAATAACGACGATAATAGCGATGATATTAACGTTGATTATAACGACGATAATAACGTTATATGGAAGATAATAACGACGATAATAACGACGATAACAACGATGATAATGACGTAATAACGACGATATTAAAGACGATAATGGCGACGATAATAACGACGATAATATCGACGATAATAACGACGATAATAACGACAATAACTACGATGATAATGACAAAATAACGTCGATATTAACGACAAATATTTATGAGGATAATAACGACGATAACAACGATAATAATAACGACGATAATAACGACGACATTGACAACGATAATTTTGACGATAATAACTATGATAATGACGATATTAACAACGATAACGACGATATTAACGACGATAATGACGACGATAATAACGACGATAATGACGACGATAATATCGACGATAATAACGACGATAATATCGACGATAATAACGACGATAATAACGACGATAATAGCGATGATATTAACGTTGATTATAACGACGATAATAACGTTATATCGAAGATAATAACGACGATAATAACGACGATAACAACGATGATAATAACGACGATAATAACGACGATATTGACGACGATAATTTTGAAGATAATAACTATGATAATGACGATATTAACGACGATAACAACGATGATAATGACAATAATAACGACGATATTAACGACGATAATGACGACGATAATAACGACGATAATAACGACGATAATAGCGATGATATTAACGTTGATTATAACGACAATAATAACGTTATATCGAAGATAATAACGACGATAATAACGACGATAACAACGATGATAATGACGAAATAACGACGATATTAACGACGATAATTATGAGGATAATAACGACGATAACAACGATGAAAATGACGATAATAACGACGATAATAACGACGATAATATCGACGATAATAACGACGATAATATCGACGATAATAACGACGATAATAACGACGATAATAGCGATGATATTAACGTTGATTATAACGCCGATAAAAACGTTATATCGAAGATAATAACGATGATAATAACGACGATAACAACGATGATAATGACGAAATAACGACGATAATAACGACGATAATTATGAGGATAATAACGAAGATAACAACGATGAAAATGACGATAATAACGACGATAATATCGACGATAATAATGACGATAATAACAACGTTAACAACGATGATAATGACAAAATAACGTCGATATTAACGACGATAATTATGAGGATAATAACGACGACATTGACGACGATAATTTTGACGATAATAACTATGATAATGACGATATTAACGCCGATAACAACGATGATAATGACAATAATAACGACGATTTTAACGACGATAGTAACGACGATAATAACGACGATAATATCGACGATAATAACGACGATAATATCGACGATAATAACGACGATAATAACGACGATAATAGCGATGATATTAACTTTGATTATAACGTCGATAATAACGTTATATTGAAGATAATAACGACGATAATAACGACGATAACAACGATGATAATGACGATAATAACGACGATATTAACGACGATAATGACGACGATAATAACGACGATAATATCGACGATATTAATGACGATAATAACAACGATAACAACGATGAAAAATGACAAAATAGCGTCGATATTAACGACGATAATTATGAGGATAATAACGACGATAATAACGACGACAGTTACGACGATAATTTTGACGATAATAACTATGATAATGACGATATTAACGACGATAACAACGATGATAATGACGATAATAACGACGATATTAACGACGATAATTATGTGGATAATAACGACGATAACAACGATGATAATAACGATAATAACTACGATATTAAAGACGATAATGGCGACTATAATAACGACGATAATATCGACGATAATAACGACGATAATAACGACGATAACAACGATGATAATAACGATAATAACAACGATATTAACGACGATAATTATGAGTATAATAACGACGATAAAAACGATGAAAATGACGAAATAACGACGATAACTTTGAGGATAATAACGACGATAACAAGGATGATAATGACGATATTAACAACGATAACAACTATGATAATGACGATAATAACGACGATATTAACGACGATAATATCGACGATAATAGCGATGATATTAACGTTGATTTAACGACGATAATAAAGATACATCGAAGATAATCACGACGATTATAACGACGATAACAACGATGATTATGGCGATAATAACGACGTTATTTATGAGGATAATAAAGACGATAACAACGATGATAATAACGATAATAACAACGATACTAACGACGATAATTATGAGGATAATAGCGACGACAACAACGATGATAATGACGATAATAACGACGATATTAACGACGATAATTACGACGATAATATCGACGATAATAGCGATGATAATAACGTTGATTTAACGACGATAATAAAGATACATCGAAGATAATCACGACGATTATAACGACGATAACAACGATGATTATGGCGATAATAACGACGTTATTTATGAGGATAATAAAGACGATAACAACGATGATAATAACGATATTAACAACGATACTAACGACGATAATTATGAGGATAATAGCGACGACAACAACGATGATAATGACGATAATAACGACGATATTAACGACGATAATTACGACGATAATAACGACGAAAATATCGACGATAATAATGACGATAATAACAACGATAACAACGACGATAATGACAAAATAACGTCGATATTAACGACGATAATTATGAGGAAAATAACGACGATAATAACGACGACATTGACGACGATAATTTTGACGATAATAACTATGATAATGACGATATTAACGACGATAACAACGATGATAATGACAATAATAACGACGATAATAACGACGATAATAACGACGATAATGACGACGATAATAACGACGATAATATCGACGATAATAACGAAGAAAATAAGGACGATAATAGCGTTCATATTAACGTTGATTAAAACGCCGATAATAAAGTTATATCGAAGATAATAACAACGATAATAACGACGATAACAACGATGATAATGACGAAATAACGACGATAATAACGACGATAATTATGAGGATAATAACGAAGATAACAACGATGAAAATGACGATAATAACGACGATATTAACGACGATAATTATGAGGATAATAACGACGATAACAACGATGATAATAACTATAATAACGATGATATTAAAGACGATAATGGCAACGATAATAACGACGATATTATCGACGATAATAACGACGAAATAACGACGATAACAACGATGATAATAACGATAATAACAACGATATTAACGACGATATTTATGAGGATAATAACGACGATATCAACAATGATAATGACGATAATAACGACGACATTGACGACGATAATTTTGACGATAATAACTATGATAATGACGATATTAACGACGATAACAACGATGATAATGACAATAATAACGACGATATTAACGACGATAATGACGACGATAATAACGACGATAATATCGACGATAATAACGACGATAATATCGACGATAATAACGACGTTAATAACGACGATAATAGCGATGATATTAACGTTGATTATAACGACGATAATAACGTTATATCGAAGATAATAACGACGATAACAACGATGATATTAACGACGATAATAACGACGACATTGACGACGATAATTTTGACGATAATAACTATGATAATGACGATATTAACGACGATAACAACGATGATAATGACAATAATATCGACGATATTAACGACGATAATGACGACGATAATAACGACGATAATTTCGACGATAATAACGACGATAATATCGACGATAATAACGACGATAATAACGACGATAACAACGATGATAATGACGAAATAACGACGATATTAACGACGATAATTATGAGGATAATAACGAAGATAACAACGATGAAAATGACGATAATAACGACGATATTAACGACGATAATTATGAGGATAATAACGACGATAACAACGATGATAATAACTATAATAACGACGATATTAAAGACGATAATGGCAACGATAATAACGACGATAATATTGACGATAATAACGACGAAATAACGACGATAACAACGATGATAATAACGATAATAACAACGATAATAACGACGATATTTATGAGTATAATAACGACGATAGCAACAATGATAATGACGATAATAACCACGACATTGACGACGATAATTTTGACGATAATAACTATGATTATGACGATATTAACGACGATAACAACGATGATAATGACAATAATAACGACGATATTAACGACGATAATGACGACGATAATAACGACGATAATATCGACGATAATAACGACGATAATATCGACGATAATAAAGACGTTAATAACGACGATAATAGCGATGATATTAACGTTGATTATAACGACGATAATAACGTTATATCGAAGATAATAACGACGATAACAACGATGATATTAACGACGATAATAACGACGACAATGACGACGATAATTTTGACGATAATAACTATGATAATGACGATATTAACGACGATAACAACGATGATAATGACAATAATATCGACGATATTAACGACGATAATGACGACGATAATAACGACGATAATATCGACGATAATAACGACGAAATAACGACGATAACAACGATGATAATATCGATAATAACAACGATATTAACGACGATATTTATGAGGATAATAACGACGATAGCAACGATGATAATGACAATAATAACGACGACATTGACGACGATAATTTTGACGATAATAACTATGATAATGACGATATTAACAAAGATAACAACGATGATAATGACAATAATAACGACGATATTAACGACGATAATGACGACGATAATAACGACGATAATATCGACGATAATAACGACGATAATATCGACGATAATAACGACGATAATAACGACGATAATAGCGATGATATTAACGTTGATTATAACGCCGATAATAACGTTATATCGAAAATAATAACGACGATAATAACGACGATATCAACGATGATAATGACGAAATAACTACGATATTAACGACGATAATTATGAGGATAATAACGAAGATAACAACGATGAAAATGACGTTAATAACGACGATAAAATCGACGATAATAACGACGATAATAGCGATGATATTAACGTTGATTATAACGACGATAATAACGTTATATCGAAGATAATAACGGCGATAATAACGACGATAACAACGATGATAATAACGACGATAATAACGACGATATTGACGACGATAATTTTGAAGATAATAACTATGATAATGACGATATTAACGACGATAACAACGATGATAATGACAATAATAACGACGATATTAACGACGATAATGACGACGATAATAACGACGATAATAACGACGATAATAGCGATGATATTAACGTTGATTATAACGACAATAATAACGTTATATCGAAGATAATAACGACGATAATAACGACGATAACAACGATGATAATGACGAAATAACGACGATATTAACGACGATAATTATGAGGATAATAACGAAGATAACAACGATGAAAATGACGATAATAACGACGATAATAACGACGATAATATCGACGATAATAACGACGATAATATCGACGATAATAACGACGATAATAACGACGATAATAGCGATGATATTAACGTTGATTATAACGCCGATAAAAACGTTATATCGAAGATAATAACGACGATAATAACGACGATAACAACGATGATAATGACGAAATAACGACGATAATAACGACGATAATTATGAGGATAATAACGAAGATAACAACGATGAAAATGACGATAATAACGACGATAATATCGACGATAATAATGACGATTATAACAACGTTAACAACGATGATAATGACAAAATAACGTCGATATTAACGACGATAATTATGAGGATAATAACGACGACATTGACGACGATAATTTTGACGATAATAACTATGATAATGACGATATTAACGCCGATAACAACGATGATAATGACAATAATAACGACGATTTTAACGACGATAGTAACGACGATAATAACGACGATAATATCGACGATAATAACGACGATAATATCGACGATAATAACGACGATAATAACGACGATAATAGCGATGATATTAACTTTGATTATAACGTCGATAATAACGTTATATTGAAGATAATAACGACGATAATAACGACGATAACAACGATGATAATGACGATAATAACGACGATATTAACGACGATAATGACGACGATAATAACGACGATAATATCGACGATATTAATGACGATAATAACAACGATAACAACGATGATAATGACAAAATAGCGTCGATATTAACGACGATAATTATGAGGATAATAACGACGATAATAACGACGACATTGACGACGATAATTTTGACGATAATAACTATGATAATGACGATATTAACGACCATAACAACGATGATAATGACGATAATAACGACGATATTAACGACGATAATTATGTGGATAATAACGACGATAACAACGATGATAATAACGATAATAACTACGATATTAAAGACGATAATGGCGACGATAATAACGACGATAATATCGACGATAATAACGACGATAATAACGACGATAACAACGATGATAATAACGATAATAACAACGATATTAACGACGATAATTATGAGTATAATAACGACGATAACAACGATGAAAATGACGAAATAACGACGATAACTTTGAGGATAATAACGACGATAACAAGGATGATAATGACGATATTAACAACGATAACAACTATGATAATGACGATAATAACGACGATATTAACGACGATAATATCGACGATAATAGCGATGATAATAACGTTGATTTAACGACGATAATAAAGATACATCGAAGATAATCACGACGATTATAACGACGATAACAACGATGATTATGGCGATAATTACGACGTTATTTATGAGGATAATAAAGACGATAACAACGATGATAATAACGATAATAACAACGATACTAACGACGATAATTATGAGGATAATAGCGACGACAACAACGATGATAATGACGATAATAACGACGATATTAACGACGATAATTACGACGATAATAACGACGAAAATATCGACGATAATAATGACGATAATAACAACGATAACAACGATGATAATGACAAAATAACGTCGATATTAACGACGATAATTATGAGGAAAATAACGACGATAATAACGACGACATTGACGACGATAATTTTGACGATAATAACTATGATAATGACGATATTAACGACGATAACAACGATGATAATGACAATAATAACGACGATTTTAACGACGATAATAACGACGATAATATCGACAATAATATCGACGATAATAACGACGATAATATCGACGATAATAACGACGTTAATAACGACGATAATAGCGATGATATTAACGTTGATTATAACGACGATAATAACGTTATATCGAAGATAATAACGACGATAATAACGACGATATCAACGATGATAATGACGAAATAACTACGATATTAACGACGATAATTATGAGGATAATAACGAAGATAACAACGATGAAAATGACGATAATAACGACGATAATATCGACGATAATAATGACGATAATAACAACGATAATAACGATGATAATGACAAAATAACGTCGATATTAACGACGATAATTATGAGTATAATAACGACGACATTGACGCCGATAATTTTTACGATAATAACGATGATAATGACGATATTAACGACGATAACAACGATGATTATGACAATAATAACGACGATTTTAACGACGATAATAAAGACGATAATAACGACGATAATATCGACGATAATAACGAAGATAATATCGACTATAATAACGACGAAAAAAACGACGATAATAGCGATGATATTAAAGTTGATTATAACGCCGATAATAACGTTATATCGAAGATAATAACGACGATATTAACGACGATAACAACGATGAAAATGAGGAAATAACGACGATAATTTTGAGGATAATAACGACAATAACAACGATGATAATGACGATATTAACGACGATAACAACGATGATAATGACGATAATAACGACGAAAATAACGACGATAATTATGAGGATCATAAAGACGATAACAACGATGACAATGACGATAATAACGACGATATTAACGACGATAATTGTGAGGATAATAACGACGATAACAACGATGATAATGACGATAATAACGACGATATTAAAAACGATAATGGCGACGATAATAACGACGATAATATCGACGATAATAACAACGATAATAACGACGATAACTACGATGATAATGACAAAATAACGTCGATATTAACGACGATATTTATGAGGATAATAACGACGATAACAACGATGATAATAACGACGATAATAACGACGACATTGACAACGATAATTTTGACGATAATAACTATGATAATGACGATATTAACGACGATAACGACGATATTAACGACGATAAAGACGACGATATTAACGACGATAATGACGACGATAATAACGACGATAATATCGACGATAATAACGACGATAATATCGACGATAATAACGACGATAATAACGACGATAATAGCGATGATATTAACGTTGATTATAACGACGATAATAACGTTATATCGAAGATAATAACGACGATAATAACGACGATAACAACGATGATAATAACGACGATAATAACGACGACATTGACGACGATAATTTTGACGATAATAACTATGATAATGACGATATTAACGACGATAACAACGATGATAATTACAATAATGACGACGATATTAACGACGATAATGACGACGATAATAACGACGATAATATCGACGATAATAACGACGAAAATATCGACGATAATAACGACGATAATAGCGATGATATTAACGTTGATTATAACGACGATAATAACGTTATATCGAATTTAATAACGACGATAATAAGGACGATAACAACGATGATAATGACGAAATAACGACGATATTAACGACGATAACAACGATGATAATGACGATAATAACGACGATAATAACGACGATAATAACGACGATATTAACGACGATAACAACGATGATAATGACAATAATAACGACGATAATAACGACGATAATGACGACGATAATAACGACGATAATAGCGATGATATTAACGTTGATTATATCGACGATAATAACGTGATATCGAAGATAATAACGACGATAATAACGACGATAACAACGATGATAATAAAGACGATAATAACGACGACATTGACGACGATAATTTTGACGATAATAACTATGATAATGACGATATTAACGACGATAACAACGATGATAATGACAATAATAACGACGATATTAACGACGATAATGACGACGCTAATAACGACGATAATATCGATGATAATAACGACGATAATATCGATGATAATAACGACGATAATAACGACGATAATAGCGATGATATTAACGTTGATTATAACGACGATAATAACGTTATTTCGAAGATAATAACGACGATAATAACGACGATAACAACGATGATAATGACGAAATAACGACGATATTAACGAGGATAATTATGAGGATAATAACGACGATAACAACGATGATAATAACGACGATAATAACGACGACATTGACGACGATAATTAGAGAGATAATAACGACGATAACAACGATGATAATAACGATACTAACGACGATATTAACGACGATAATTATGAGGATAATAACGACGATAACAACGATGATAATAACGATAATAACGAAGATATTAAAGGCGATAATGGGGACGATAATAACGACGATAATATCGACGATAATAACGACGATAATAACGACGAAAATAACGACGATAATAACGACGATAATAGCGATGATATCAACGTTGATTATAACGACGATAATAACGTTATATCGAAGATAATAACGACGATAATAACGACGATATCAACGATGATAATGACGAAATAACGACGATATTAACGACGATAATTATGAGGATAGTAACGAAGATAACAACGATGAAAATGACGATAATAACGACGATATTAACGACGATATGAGGATAATAACGACGATAACAACGATGATAATGACGATAATAACGACGATATTAACGACGATAATAACGACGATAATAACGACGATAATAACGACGATAATAACGACGATAATAACGACGATAACAACGATGGTAATGACAAAATAACGTCGATATTAACGACGGTAATTATGAGGATAATAACGACGATAACAACGATGATTATAACTACGATAATAACGACGATATTGACGACGATAATAACTATGATAATGACGATATTAACGACGATAACAACGATGATAATGACAATAATAACGACGATATTAACGACGATAATGTCGACGATAATAACGACGATAATATCGACGATAATAACGACGATATTAACGACGATAACAACGATGATAATGACAATAATAACGACGATAATAACGACGATAATGACGACGATAATAACGACGATAATAGCGATGATATTAACGTTGATTATATCGACGATAATAACGTGATATCGAAGATAATAACGACGATAATAACGACGATAACAACGATGATAATAACGACGATAATAACGACGACATTGACGACGATAATTTTGACGATAATAACTATGATAATGACGATATTAACGACGATAACAACGATGATAATGACAATAATAACGACGATATTAACGACGATAATGACGACGCTAATAACGACGATAATATCGATGATAATAACGACGATAATATCGATGATAATAACGACGATAATAACGACGATAATAGCGATGATATTAACGTTGATTATAACGACGATAATAACGTTATTTCGAAGATAATAACGACGTTAATAACGACGATAACAACGATGATAATGACGAAATAACGACGATATTAACGACGATAATTATGAGGATAATAACGACGATAACAACAATGATAATAACGACGATAATAACGACGACATTGACGACGATAATTAGAGAGATAATAACGACGATAACAACGATGATAATAACGATACTAACGACGATATTAACGACGATAATTATGAGGATAATAACGACGATAACAACGATGATAATAACGATAATAACGAAGATATTAAAGGCGATAATGGGGACGATAATAACGACGATAATATCGACGATAATAACGACGTTAATAACGACGATAATAGCGATGATATTAACGTTGATTATAACGACGATAATAACGTTATATCGAAGATAATAACGACGATAATAACGACGATATCAACGATGATAATGACGAAACAACTACGATATTAACGACGATAATTATGAGGATAATAACGAAGATAACAACGATGAAAATGACGATAATAACGACGATAATATCGACGATAATAATGACGATAATAACAACGATAATAACGATGATAATGACAAAATAACGTCGATATTAACGACGATAATTATGAGGATAATAACGACGACATTGACGCCGATAATTTTTACGATAATAACGATGATAATGACGATATTAACGACGATAACAACGATGATTATGACAATAATAACGACGATTTTAACGACGATAATAAAGACGATAATAACGACGATAATATCGACGATAATAACGAAGATAATATCGACTATAATAACGACGAAAAAAACGACGATAATAGCGATGATATTAAAGTTGATTATAACGCCGATAATAACGTTATATCGAAGATAATAACGACGATATTAACGACGATAACAACGATGAAAATGAGGAAATAACGACGATAATTTTGAGGATAATAACGACAATAACAACGATGATAATGACGATATTAACGACGATAACAACGATGATAATGACGATAATAACGACGAAAATAACGACGATAATTATGAGGATAATAAAGACGATAACAACGATGACAATGACGATAATAACGACGATATTAACGACGATAATTGTGAGGATAATAACGACGATAACAACGATGATAATGACGATAAAAACGACGATATTAAAAACGATAATGGCGACGATAATAACGACGATAATATCGACGATAATAACAACGATAATAACGACGATAACAACGATGATAATGACAAAAAACGTCGATATTAACGACGATATTTATGAGGATAATAACGACGATAACAACGATGATAATAACGACGATAATAACGACGACATTGACGACGATAAATTTGACGATAATAACTATGATAATGACGACATTAACGACGATAACGACGTTATTAACGACGATAATGACGACGATATTAACGACGATAATGACGACGATAATAACGACGATAATATCGACGATAATAACGACGATAATATCGACGATAATAACGAAGATAATAACGACGATAATAGCGATGATATTAACGTTGATTATAACGACGATAATAACGATATATCGAAGATAATAACGACGATAATAACGACGATAACAACGATGATAATGACGAAATAACGACGATATTAGCGACGATCATTATGAGGATAATAACGAAGATGACAACGATGAAAATGACGATAATAACGACGATATTAACGACGATAATTATGAGGATAATAACGACGATAACAACGATGATAATAACTATAATAACGACGATATTAAAGACGATAATGGCGACGAAAATAACGACGATAATATCGACGATAATAACGACGAAATAACGACGATAACAACGATGATAATAACGATAATAACAACGATATTAACGACGATATTTATGAGGATAATAACGACGATAGCAACGATGATAATGACGATAATAACGACGATAATATCGACGATAATAACGACGATCATATCGACGGTAATAACGACGATAATAACGACGATAATAGCTATGATATTAACGTTGATTAACACGACGATAATAACGATATATCGAAGATAATAACGACGATAATAACGACGATAACAACGATGATAATAACGACGATAATAACGACGACATTGACGACGATAATATTGACGATAATAACTATGATAATGACGATATTAACGACGATAACAACGATGATAATGACAATAATAACGACGATTTTAACGACCATAATAACGACGATAATAACGACGATAATATCGACGATAATAACGACGATAATATCGACGATAATAACGACGATAATAACGACGATAATAGCGATGATATTAACGTTGATTATAACGACGATAATAACGTTATATGGAAGATAATAACGACGATAATAACGACGATAACAACGATGATAATGACGTAATAACGACGATATTAAAGACGATAATGGCGACGATAATAACGACGATAATATCGACGATAATAACGACAATAATAACGACGATAACTACGATGAAAATGACAAAATAACGTCGATATTAACGGCAATATTTATGAGGATAATAACGACGATAACAACGATGATAATAACGACGATAATAACGACGACATTGACAACGATAATTTTGACGATAATAACTTTGATAATGACGATATTAACGACGATAACGACGATAATAACGACGATAATGACGACGATATTAACGACGATAATGACGACGATAATAACGACGATAATATCGACGATAATAACGACGATAATAACGACGATAATAGCGATGATATTAACGTTGATTATAACGACGATAATAACGTTATATCGAAGATAATAACGACGATATTAACGACGATAATTATGAGAATAATAACGAAGATAACAACGATGAAAATGACGATGATAACGACGATAATTATGAGGATATTAACGACGATAACAACGATGATAATAACTATAATAACGACGATATTAATTACGTTAATGGCGACGATAATAACGACGATAATATCGACGATAATAACGACGAAATAACGACGATATCAACGATGATAATAACGATAATAACAACGATATTAACGACGATATTTATGAGGATAATAACGACGATAGCAACGATGATAATGACGATAATAACGACGATATTAACGACGATTATGACGTCGATAATAACGACGATAATATCGACGATAATAATGACGATAATAACAACGATAACAACGATGATAATGACAAAATAACGTCGATATTAACGACGATAATTATGAGGAAAATAACGACGATAATAACGACGACATTGACGACGATAATTTTACGATAATAACTATGATAATGACGATATTAACGACGATAACAACGATGATAATGACAATAATAACGACGAGTATAACGACGATAATGACGACGATAATAACGACGATAATAACGACGATAATAGCGATGATATTAACGTTAATTATAACGACAATAATAACGTTAGATCGAAGATAATAACGACGATAATAACGACGATAACAACGATGATAATGATGAAATAACGACGATAATTTTGAGGATAATAACGACGATAACAAGGATGATAATGACGATATTAACGACGATAACAACTATGATAATGACGATAATAACGACGATATTAACGACGATAATATCGACGATAATAGGGATGATAATAACGTTGATTTAACGACGATAATAAAGATATATCGAAGATAATCACGACGATTATAACGTCGATAACAACGATGATTATGACGATAATAACGACGATATTTATGAGGATAATAACGACGATAACAACGATGATAATAACGATAATAACAACGATATTAACGACGATAATTATGAGGATAATAACGACGATATTAACGACGATAATGACGACGATAATAACGACGATAATATCGACGATAATAATGACGATAATAACAACGATAACAACGATGATAATGACAAAATAACGTCGATATTAACGACGATAATTATGAGGAAAATAACGACGACATTGATGACGATAATTTTGACGATAGTAACTATGATAATGACGATATTAACGACGATAACAACGATGATAATGCCAATAATAACGACGATTTTAACGACGATAATAACGACGATAATAACGACAATAATATCGACGATAATAACGACGATAATATCGACTATATAACGACGAAAATAACGGCGATAATAGCGATGATATTAACTTTGATTATAACGCCGATAATAACGTTATATCGAAGATAATAACGACGATAATAACGACGATAACAACGATGATAATGACGAAATAACGACGATATTAACGACGATAATTATGAGGATAATAACGAAGATGACAACGATGAAAATGACGATAATAACGACGATAATAACGACGATAATATCGACGATAATAACGACGATAATATCGACGATAATAACGACGATAATAACGACGATAATAGCGATGATATTAACGTTGATTATAACGCCGATAAAAACGTTATATCGAAGATAATAACGACGATAATAACGACGATAACAACGATGATAATGACGTAATAACGACGATATTAACGACGATAATTATGAGGATAATAACGAAGATAACAACGATGAAAATGACGATAATAACGACGATAATATCGACGATAATAATGACGATAATAACAACGATAACAACGATGATAATGACAAAATAACGTCGATATTAACGACGATAATTATGAGGATAATAACGACGACATTGACGACGACAATTTTGACGATAATAACTATGATAATGACGATATTAACGCCGATAACAACGATGATAATAACAATAATAACGACGATTTTAACGACGATAGTAACGACGATAATAACGACGATAATATCGACGATAATAACGACGATAATATCGACGATAATAACGACGATAATAACGACGATAATAGCGATGATATTAACTTTGATTATAACGTCGATAATAACGTTATATTGAAGATAATAACGACGATAATAACGTTATATTGAAGATAATAACGACGATAATAACGACGATAACAACGATGATAATGACGATAATAACGACGATATTAACGACGATAATGACGACGATAATAACAACGATAATATCGACGATATTAATGACGATAATAACAACGATAACAACGATGATAATGACAAAATAGCGTCGATATTAACGACGATAATAACGACGATAATATCGACGATAATAACGACGACATTGACGACGATAATTTTGACGATAATAACTATGATAATGACGATATTAACGACGATAACAACGATGATAATGACGAGAATAACGACGATATTAACCACGATAATTATGTGGATAATAACGACGATAACAACGATGATAATAACGATAATAACTACGATATTAAAGACAATAATGGCGACGATAATAACGACGATAATATCGACGATAATAACGACAAAATAACGACGATAACAACGATGATAATAACGATAATAACAACGATATTAACGACGATAATGACGACGATAATAACGACGATAATATCGACGATAATAACGACGATAATATCGACGATAATAACGACGATAATAACGACGATAATATCGATGATATTAACGTTGATTATAACGACGATAATAACGTTATATCGAAGATAATAACGACGATAATAACGACGATAACAACGATGATAATGACGAAATAACGACGATATTAACGACGATCATTATGAGGATAATAACGAAGATAACAACGATGAAAATGACGATAATAACGACGATAATTATGAGGATAATAACGACGATAACAACGATGATAATAACTATAATAACGACGATATTAAAGAGGATAATGGCGAAGATAATAACGACGATAATATCGACGATAATAACGACAAAATAACGACGATAACAACGATGATAATAACGATAATAACAACGATATTAACGACGATAATGACGACGATAATAACGACGATAATATCGACGATAATAACGACGATAATATCGACGATAATAACGACGATAATAACGACGTTAATAGCGATGATATTAACGTTGATTATAACGACGATAATAACGTTATATCGAAGATAATAACGACGATAATAACGACGATAACAACGATGATAATAACGACGATAATAACGACGACATTGACGACGATAATTTTGACGATAATAACTATGATAATGACGATATTATCGACGATTACAACGATGATAATGACAATAATAACGACGATAATGACGACGATAATAACGACGATAATATCGACGATAATAACGACGATAATATCGACGATAATAACGACGATAATAACGACGATAATATCGATGATATTAACGTTGATTATAACGACGATAATAACGTTATATCGAATATAATAACGACAATAATAACGACGCTAACAACGATGATAATGACGAAATAACGACGATATTAACGACGATCATTATGAGGATAATAACGAAGATAACAACGATGAAAATGACGATAATAACGACGATATTAACGACGATAATTATGAGGATAATAACGACGATAACAACGATGATAATAACTATAATAACGACGATATTAAAGTCGATAATGGCGACGATAATAACGACGATAATATCGACGATAATAACGACAAAATAACGACGATAACAACGATGATAATAACGATAATAACAACGATATTAACGACGATAATGACGACGATAATAACGACGATAATATCGACGATAATAACGACGATATTATCGACGATAATAACGACGATAATAACGACGTTAATAGCGATGATATTAACGTTGATTATAACGTCGATAAAAACGTTATATCGAAGATAATAACGACGATAATAACGACGATAACAACGATGATAATAACGACGATAATAACGAAGACATTGACGACGATAATTTTGACGATAATAACTATGATAATGACGATATTAACGACGATTACAACGATGATAATGACAATAATAACGACGATATTAACGACGATAATGACGACGATAATAACGACGATAATATCGACGATAATAACGACGATAATATCGACGATAATAACGACGATAATAACGACGATAATATCGATGATATTAACGTTGATTATAACGACGATAATAACGTTATATCGAAGATAATAACGACGATAATAACGACGATAACAACGATGATAATGACGAAATAACGACGATATTAACGACGATCATTATAAGGATAATAACGAAGATAACAACGATGAAAATGACGATAATAACGACGATATTAACGACGATAATTATGAGGATAATAACGACGATAACAACGATGATAATAACTATAATAACGACGATATTAAAGAGGATAATGGCAAAGATAATAACGACGATAATATCGACGATAATAAAGACGAAATAACGACGATAACAACGATGATAATAACGATAATATTAACGATATTAACGACGATATTTATGAGGATAATAACGGCGATAGCAACGATGATAATGACAATAATAACGACGACATTGACGACGATAATTTTGACGATAATAACTATGATAATGACGATATTAACGACGATAACAACGATGATAATGACAATAATAACGACGATATTAACGACGATAATGACGACGATAATAACGACGATAATATCGACGATAATAACGACGATAATATCGATGATAATAACGACGATAATAACGACGATAATAGCGATGATATTAACGTTAATTATAACGACGATAATAACGTTATATCGAAGATAATAACGACGATAATAACGACGATAACAACGATGATAATGACGAAATAACGACGATATTAACGACGATAATTATGAGGATAATAACGAAGATAACAACGATAAAAATGACGATAATAACGACGATATTAACGACTATAATTATGAGGATAATAACGACGATAATAACGACGATAATAGCGATGATATTAACGTTGATTATAACGACGATAATAACGTTATATCGAAGATAATAACGACGATAATAACGACGATAACAACGATGATAATAACGACGATAATAACGACGATATTGACGACGATAATTTTGACGATAATAACTGTGATAATGACGATATTATCGACGATTACAACGATGATAATGACAATAATAACGACGATAATGACGACGATAATAACGACGATAATATCGACGATAATAACGACGATAATAACGACGATAATATCGATGATATTAACGTTGATTATAACGACGATAATAACGTTATATCGAAGATAATAACGACGATAATAACGACGATAACAACGATGATAATGACGAAATAACGACGATATTAACGACGATCATTATAAGGATAATAACGAAGATAACAACGATGAAAATGACGATAATAACGACGATATTAACGACGATAATTATGAGGATAATAACGACGATAACAACGATGATAATAACTATAATAACGACGATATTAAAGAGGATAATGGCAAAGATAATAACGACGATAATATCGACGATAATAAAGACGAAATAACGACGATAACAACGATGATAATAACGATAATAACAACGATATTAACGACGATATTTATGAGGATAATAACGGCGATAGCAACGATGATAATGACAATAATAACGACGACATTGACGACGATAATTTTGACGATAATAACTATGATAATGACGATATTAACGACGATAACAACGATGATAATGACAATAATAACGACGATATTAACGACGATAATGACGACGATAATAACGACGATAATATCGACGATAATAACGACGATAATATCGATGATAATAACGACGATAATAACGACGATAATAGCGATGATATTAACGTTAATTATAACGACGATAATAACGTTATATCGAAGATAATAACGACGATAATAACGACGATAACAACGATGATAATGACGAAATAACGACGATATTAACGACGATAATTATGAGGATAATAACGAAGATAACAACGATAAAAATGACGATAATAACGACGATATTAACGACTATAATTATGAGGATAATAACGACGATAATAACGACGATAATAGCGATGATATTAACGTTGATTATAACGACGATAATAACGTTATATCGAAGATAATAACGACGATAATAACGACGATAACAACGATGATAATAACGACGATAATAACGAAGACATTGACGACGATAATTTTGACGATAATAACTATAATAATGACGATATTAACGACGATTACAACGATGATAATGACAATAATAACGACGATATTAACGACGATAATGACGACGATAATAACGACGATAATATCGACGATAATAACGACGATAATATCGACGATAATAACGACGATAATAACGACGATAATATCGATGATATTAACGTTGATTATAACGACGATAATAACGTTATATCGAAGATAATAACGACGATAATAACGACGATAACAACGATGATAATGACGAAATAACGACGATATTAACGACGATCATTATAAGGATAATAACGAAGATAACAACGATGAAAATGACGATAATAACGACGATATTAACGACGATAATTATGAGGATAATAACGACGATAACAACGATGATAATAACTATAATAACGACGATATTAAAGAGGATAATGGCGAAGATAATAACGACGATAATATCGACGATAATAAAGACGAAATAACGACGATAACAACGATGATAATAACGATAATAACAACGATATTAACGACGATATTTATGAGGATAATAACGGCGATAGCAACGATGATAATGACAATAATAACGACGACATTGACGACGATAATTTTGACGATAATAACTATGATAATGACGATATTAACGACGATAACAACGATGATAATGACAATAATAACGACGATATTAACGACGATAATGACGACGATAATAACGACGATAATATCGACGATAATAACGACGATAATATCGATGATAATAACGACGATAATAACGACGATAATAGCGATGATATTAACGTTAATTATAACGACGATAATAACGTTATATCGAAGATAATAACGACGATAATAACGACGATAACAACGATGATAATGACGAAATAACGACGATATTAACGACGATAATTATGAGGATAATAACGAAGATAACAACGATAAAAATGACGATAATAACGACGATATTAACGACTATAATTATGAGGATAATAACGACGATAATAACGACGATAATAGCGATGATATTAACGTTGATTATAACGACGATAATAACGTTATATCGAAGATAATAACGACGATAATAACGACGATAACAACGATGATAATAACGACGATAATAACGACGATATTGACGACGATAATTTTGAAGATAATAACTATGATAATGACGATATTAACGACGATAACAACGATGATAATGACAATAATAACGACGATATTAACGACGATAATGACGACGATAATAACGACGATAATAACGACGATAATAGCGATGATATTAACGTTAATTATAACGACAATAATAACGTTAG
Organism: Dolichovespula media; assembly: GCA_911387685.1. Taxonomy (NCBI): domain Eukaryota; kingdom Metazoa; phylum Arthropoda; class Insecta; order Hymenoptera; family Vespidae; genus Dolichovespula; species Dolichovespula media. Next base: position 6,098,329 of record OU426864.1, on the reverse strand, counting down.
ATCGAAGATAATAACGACGATAATAACGACGATAACAACGATGATAATGACGAAATAACGACGATAATTTTGAGGATAATAACGACGATAACAAGGATGATAATGACGATATTAACGACGATAACAACTATGATAATGACGATAATAACGACGATATTAACGACGATAATATCGACGATAATAGGGATGATAATAACGTTGATTTAACGACGATAATAAAGATATATCGAAGATAATCACGACGATTATAACGTCGATAACAACGATGATTATGACGATAATAACGACGATATATATGAGGATAATAACGACGATAACAACGATGATAATAACGATAATAACAACGATATTAACGACGATAATTATGAGGATAATAACGACGATAACAACGATGATAATGACGATAATAACGACGATATTAACGACGATAATGACGACGATAATAACGACGATAATATCGACGATAATAATGACGATAATAACAACGATAACAACGATGATAATGACAAAATAACGTCGATATTAACGACGATAATTATGAGGAAAATAACGACGACATTGATGACGATAATTTTGACGATAGTAACTATGATAATGACGATATTAACGACGATAACAACGATGATAATGCCAATAATAACGACGATTTTAACGACGATAATAACGACGATAATAACGACAATAATAGAGACGATAATAACGACGATAATATCGACGATAATAACGACGAAAATAACGGCGATAATAGCGATGATATTAACTTTGATTATAACGACGATAATAACGTTATATCGAAGATAATAACGACGATAATAACGACGATAACAACGATGATAATGACGAAATAACGACGATATTAACGACGATAATTATGAGGATAATAACGAAGATGACAACGATGAAAATGACGATAATAACGACGATAATAACGACGATAATATCGACGATAATAACGACGATAATATCGACGATAATAACGACGATAATAACGACGATAATAGCGATGATATTAACGTTGATTATAACGCCGATAAAAACGTTATATCGAAGATAATAACGACGATAATAACGACGATAACAACGATGATAATGACGTAATAACGACGATATTAACGACGATAATTATGAGGATAATAACGAAGATAACAACGATGAAAATGACGATAATAACGACGATAATATCGACGATAATAATGACGATAATAACAACGATAACAACGATGATAATGACAAAATAACGTCGATATTAACGACGATAATTATGAGGATAATAACGACGACATTGACGACGATAATTTTGACGATAATAACTATGATAATGACGATATTAACGCCGATAACAACGATGATAATGACAATAATAACGACGATTTTAACGACGATAGTAACGACGATAATAACGACGATAATATCGACGATAATAACGACGATAATATCGACGATAATAACGACGATAATAACGACGATAATAGCGATGATATTAACTTTGATTATAACGTCGATAATAACGTTATATTGAAGATAATAACGACGATAATAACGTTATATTGAAGATAATAACGACGATAATAACGACGATAACAACGATGATAATGACGATAATAACGACGATATTAACGACGATAATGACGACGATAATAACGACGATAATATCGACGATATTAATGACGATAATAACAACGATAACAACGATGATAATGACAAAATAGCGTCGATATTAACGACGATAATAACGACGATAATATCGACGATAATAACGACGACATTGACGACGATAATTTTGACGATAATAACTATGATAATGACGATATTAACGACGATAACAACGATGATAATGACGATAATAACGACGATATTAACCACGATAATTATGTGGATAATAACGACGATAACAACGATGATAATAACGATAATAACTACGATATTAAAGACAATAATGGCGACGATAATAACGACGATAATATCGACGATAATAACGACGATAATAACGACGATAACAACGATGATAATAACGATAATAACAAGGATATTAACGACGATAATTATGAGTATAATAACGACGATAACAACGATGAAAATGACGAAATAACGACGATAACTTTGAGGATAATAACGACGATAACAAGGATGATAATGACGATATTAACAACGATAACAACTATGGTAATGACGATAATAACGACGATATTAACGACGATAATATCGACGATAATAGCGATGATAATAACGTTGATTTAACGACGATAATAAAGATATAACGAAGATAATCACGACGATTATAACGACGATAACAACGATGATTATGGCGATAATAACGACGATATTTATGAGGATAATAAAGACGATAACAACGATGATAATAACGATAATAACAACGATACTAACGACGATAATTATGAGGATAATAGCGACGATAACAACGATGATAATGACGATAATAACGACGATATTAACGACGATAATGACGACGATAATAACGACGATAATATCGACGATAATAATGACGATAATAACAACGATAACAACGATGATAATGACAAAATAACGTCGATATTAACGGCGATAATTATGAGGAAAATAACGACGATAATAACGACGACATTGACGACGATAATTTTGACGATAATAACTATGATAATGACGATATTAACGACGATAACAACGATGATAATGACAATAATAATGACGATTTTAACGACGATAATAACGACGATAATAACGACGAAATTGACGACGATAATTTTGACGATAATAACTATGATAATGACGATATTAACGACGATAACAACGATGATAATGACGATAATAACGACGATATTAACGACGATAATTATGTGGATAATAACGACGATAACAACGATGATAATAACGATAATAACTACGATATTAAAGACGATAATGGCGACGATAATAACGACGATAATATCGACGATAATAACGACGATAATAACGACGATAATAGCGATGATATTAACTTTGATTATAACGTCGATAATAACGTTATATTGAAGATAATAACGACGATAATAACGTTATATTGAAGATAATAACGACGATAATAACGACGATAACAACGATGATAATGACGATAATAACGACGATATTAACGACGATAATGACGACGATAATAACGACGATAATATCGACGATATTAATGACGATAATAACAACGATAACAACGATGATAATGACAAAATAGCGTCGATATTAACGACGATAATAACGACGATAATATCGACGATAATAACGACGACATTGACGACGATAATTTTGACGATAATAACTATGATAATGACGATATTAACGACGATAACAACGATGATAATGACGATAATAACGACGATATTAACCACGATAATTATGTGGATAATAACGACGATAACAACGATGATAATAACGATAATAACTACGATATTAAAGACAATAATGGCGACGATAATAACGACGATAATATCGACGATAATAACGACGATAATAACGACGATAACAACGATGATAATAACGATAATAACAACGATATTAACGACGATAATTATGAGTATAATAACGACGATAACAACGATGAAAATGACGAAATAACGACGATAACTTTGAGGATAATAACGACGATAACAAGGATGATAATGACGATATTAACAACGATAACAACTATGGTAATGACGATAATAACGACGATATTAACGACGATAATATCGACGATAATAGCGATGATAATAACGTTGATTTAACGACGATAATAAAGATATAACGAAGATAATCACGACGATTATAACGACGATAACAACGATGATTATGGCGATAATAACGACGATATTTATGAGGATAATAAAGACGATAACAACGATGATAATAACGATAATAACAACGATACTAACGACGATAATTATGAGGATAATAGCGACGATAACAACGATGATAATGACGATAATAACGACGATATTAACGACGATAATGACGACGATAATAACGACGATAATATCGACGATAATAATGACGATAATAACAACGATAACAACGATGATAATGACAAAATAACGTCGATATTAACGGCGATAATTATGAGGAAAATTACGACGATAATAACGACGACATTGACGACGATAATTTTGACGATAATAACTATGATAATGACGATATTAACGACGATAACAACGATGATAATGACAATAATAATGACGATTTTAACGACGATAATAACGACGATAATAACGACGAAATTGACGACGATAATTTTGACGATAATAACTATGATAATGACGATATTAACGACGATAACAACGATGATAATGACGATAATAACGACGATATTAACGACGATAATTATGTGGATAATAACGACGATAACAACGATGATAATAACGATAATAACTACGATATTAAAGACGATAATGGCGACGATAATAACGACGATAATATCGACGATAATAACGACGATAATAACGACGATAACAACGATGATAATAACGATAATAACAACGATATTAACGACGATAATTATGAGTATAATAACGACGATAACAACGATGAAAATGACGAAATAACGACGATAACTTTGAGGATAATAACGACGATAACAAGGATGATAATGACGATATTAACAACGATAACAACTATGATAATGACGATAATAACGACGATATTAACGACGATAATATCGACGATAATAGCGATGATAATAACGTTGATTTAACGACGATAATAAAGATATATCGAAGATAATCACGACGATTATAACGACGATAACAACGATGATTATGGCGATAATAACGACGATATTTATGAGGATAATAAAGACGATAACAACGATGATAATAACGATAATAACAACGATACTAACGACGATAATTATGAGGATAATAGCGACGACAACAACGATGATAATGACGATAATAACGACGATATTAACGACGATAATGACGACGATAATAACGACGAAAATATCGACGATAATAATGACGATAATAACAACGATAACAACGATGATAATGACAAAATAACGTCGATATTAACGACGATAATTATGAGGAAAATAACGACGATAATAACGACGACATTGATGACGATAATTTTGACGATAGTAACTATGATAATGACGATATTAACGACGATAACAACGATGATAATGACAATAATAACGACGATTTTAACGGCAATAATAACGACGATAATAACGACAATAATATCGACGATAATAACGACGATAATATCGACGATAATAACGACGAAAATAACGACGATAATAGTGATGATATTAACTTTGATTATAACGCCGATAATAACGTTATATCGAAGATAATAACGACGATAATAACGACGATAACAACGATGATAATGACGAAATAACAACGATATTAACGACGATAATTATGAGGATAATAACGAAGATGACAACGATGAAAATGACGATAATAACGACGATAATAACGACGATAATATCGACGATAATAAGGACGATAATATCGACGATAATAACGACGATAATAACGACGATAATAGCGATGATATTAACGTTGATTATAACGCCGATAAAAACGTTATATCGAAGATAATAACGACGATAATAACGACGATAACAACGATGATAATGACGAAATAACGACGATATTAACGACGATAATTATGAGGATAATAACGAAGATAACAACGATGAAAATGACGATAATAACGACGATAATATCGACGATAATAATGACGATAATAACAACGATAACAACGATGATAATGACAAAATAACGTCGATATTAACGACGATAATTATGAGGATAATAACGACGACATTGACGACGATAATTTTGACGATAATAACTATGATAATGACGATATTAACGCCGATAACAACGATGATAATGACAATAATAACGACGATTTTAACGACGATAGTAACGACGATAATAACGACGATAATATCGACGATAATAACGACGATAATATCGACGATAATAACGACGATAATAACGACGATAATAGCGATGATATTAACTTTGATTATAACGTCGATAATAACGTTATATTGAAGATAATAACGACGATAATAACGACGATAACAACGATGATAATGACGATAATAACGACGATATTAACGACGATAATGACGACGATAATAACGACGATAATATCGACGATATTAATGACGATAATAACAACGATAACAACGATGATAATGACAAAATAGCGTCGATATTAACGACGATAATTATGAGGATAATAACGACGATAATAACGACGACATTGACGACGATAATAACTATGATAATGACGATATTAACGACGATAACAACGATGATAATGACGATAATAACGACGATATTAACGACGATAATTATGTGGATAATAACGACGATAACAACGATGATAATAACTACGATATTAAAGACGATAATGGCGACGATAATAACGACGATAATATCGACGATAATAACGACGATAATAACGACGATAACAACGACGATAACAACGATGATAATAACGATAATAACAACGATATTAACGACGATAATTATGAGTATAATAACGACGATAACAACGATGAAAATGACGAAATAACGACGATAACTTTGAGGATAATAACGACGATAACAAGGATGATAATGACGATATTAACAACGATAACAACTATGATAATGACGATAATAACGACGATATTAACGACGATAATATCGACGATAATAGCGATGATAATAACGTTGATTTAACGACGATAATAAAGATATATCGAAGATAATCACGATGATTATAACGACGATAACAACTATGATTATGGCGATAATAACGACGATATTTATGAGGATAATAAAGACGATAACAACGATGATAATAACGATAATAACAACGATACTAACGACGATAATTATGAGGATAATAGCGACGACAACAACGATGATAATGACGATAATAACGACGATATTAACGACGATAATGACGACGATAATAACGACGAAAATATCGACGATAATAATGACGATAATAACAACGATAACAACGATGATAATGACAAAATAACGTCGATATTAACGACGATAATTATGAGGAAAATAACGACGATAATAACGACGACATTGACGACGATAATTTTGACGATAAAAACTATGATAATGACGATATTAACAACGATAACAACGATGATAATGACAATAATAACGACGATTTTAACGACGATAATAACGACGATAATAACGACGATAATGACGACGATAATAACGACGATAATATCGACGATAATAACGACGAAAATAAGGACGATAATAGCGTTCATATTAACGTTGATTAAAACGCCGATAATAAAGTTATATCGAAGATAATAACGACGATAATAACGACGATAACAACGATGATAATGACGAAATAACGACGATATTAACGACGATAATTATGAGGATAATAACGAAGATAACAACGATGAAAATGACGATAATAACGACGATATTAACGACGATAATTATGAGGATAATAACGACGATAACAACGATGATAATAACTATAATAACGACGATATTAAAGACGATAATGGCAACGATAATAACGACGATAATATCGACGATAATAACGACGAAATAACGACGATAACAACGATGATAATAACGATAATAACAACGATATTAACGACGATATTTATGAGGATAATAACGACGATATCAACAATGATAATGACGATAATAACGACGACATTGACGACGATAATTTTGACGATAATAACTATGATAATGACGATATTAACGACGATAACAACGATGATATTGACAATAATAACGGCGATATTAAAGACGATAATGACGACGATATTAACGACGATATTAACGACGATATTTATGAGGATAATAACGACGATAACAACGATGATAATAACGATAATAACAACGATATTAACGACGATAATTATGAGGATAATAACGACGAAAACAACGATGATAATAACGATAATACAAAGATATTAACGACGATAATGACGACGATAATAACGACGATAATATCGACGATAATAACGACGATAATATCGACGATAATAACGAAGATAATAACGACGATAATAGCGATGATATTAACGTTGATTATAACGACGATAATAACGATATATCGAAGATAATAACGACGATAATAACGACGATAACAACGATGATAATGACGAAATAACGACGATATTAGCGACGATCATTATGAGGATAATAACGAAGATGACAACGACGAAAATGACGATAATACCGACGATATTAACGACGATAATTATGAGGATAATAACGACGATAACAACGATGATAATAACTATAATAACGATGATATTAAAGACGATAATGGCAACGATAATAACGACGATATTATCGACGATAATAACGACGAAATAACGACGATAACAACGATGATAATAACGATAATAACAACGATATTAACGACGATATTTATGAGGATAATAACGACGATATCAACAATGATAATGACGATAATAACGACGACATTGACGACGATAATTTTGACGATAATAACTATGATAATGACGATATTAACGACGATAACAACGATGATATTGACAATAATAACGGCGATATTAAAGACGATAATGACGACGATATTAACGACGATATTAACGACGATATTTATGAGGATAATAACGACGATAACAACGATGATAATAACGATAATAACAACGATATTAACGACGATAATTATGAGGATAATAACGACGAAAACAACGATGATAATAACGATAATACAAAGATATTAACGACGATAATGACGACGATAATAACGACGATAATATCGACGATAATAACGACGATAATATCGACGATAATAACGAAGATAATAACGACGATAATAGCGATGATATTAACGTTGATTATAACGACGATAATAACGATATATCGAAGATAATAACGACGATAATAACGACGATAACAACGATGATAATGACGAAATAACGACGATATTAGCGACGATCATTATGAGGATAATAACGAAGATGACAACGACGAAAATGACGATAATACCGACGATATTAACGACGATAATTATGAGGATAATAACGACGATAACAACGATGAAAATAACTATAATAACGACGATATTAAAGACGATAATGGCGACGAAAATAACGACGATAATATCGACGATAATAACGACGAAATAACGACGATAACAACGATGATAATAACGAAAATAACATCGATATTAACGACGATATTTATGAGGATAATAACGACGATAGCAACGATGATAATGACGATAATAACGACGACATTGACGACGATAATTTTGACGATAATAACTATGATAATGACGATATTAACGACGATAACAACGACGATAATGACAATAATAACGACGATATTAACGACGATAATGACGACGATAATAACGACGATAATATCGACGATAATAACGACGATCATATCGACGGTAATAACGACGATAATAACGACGATAATAGCGATGATATTAACGTTGATTAACACGACGATAATAACGTTATATCGAAGATAATAACGACGATAATAACGACGATAACAACGATGATAATAACGACGATAATAACGACGACATTGACGACGATAATATTGACGATAATAACTATGATAATGACGATATTAACAACGATAACAACGATGATAATGACAATAATAACGACGATATTAACGACGATAATGACGACGATAATAACGACGATAATATCGACGATAATATCGACGATAATAACGACGAAATAACGACGATATCAACGATGATAATAACGATAATAACAACGATATTAACGACGATATTTATGAGGATAATAACGACGATAGCAACGATGATAATGACGATAATAACGACGATATTAACGACGATTATGACGTCGATAATAACGACGATAATATCGACGATAATAATGATGATAATAACAACGATAACAACGATGATAATGGCAATAATAACGACGATTTAACGACGATAATAACGACAATATCATCGATGATAATGACGAAATAACGACGATATTAACGACGATAATTATGAGGATAATAACGAAGATAACAACGATGAAAATGACGATGATAACGACGATAATTATGAGGATAATAACGACGATAACAACGATGATAATAACTATAATAACGACGATATTAATTACGTTAATGGCGACGATAATAACGACGATAATATCGACGATAATAACGACGAAATAACGACGATAACAACGATGATAATAACGATAACAACAATGATATTATCGACGATATTTATGAGGATAATAACGACGATAGCAACGATGATCATGACGATAATAACGACGATATTAACGACGATAATGACGTCGATAATAACGACGATAATATCGACGATAATAATGACGATAATAACAACGATAACAACGATGATAATGACAAAATAACGTCGATATTATCGACGATAATTATGAGGAAAATAACGACGATAATAACGACGACATTGACGACGATAATTTTGACGATAATAACTATGATAATGACGATATTAACGACGATTACAACGATGATAATGACAATAATAACGACGATATTAACGACGATAATGACGACGATAATAACGACGATAATATCGACGATAATAACGACGATAATATCGACGATAATAACGACGATAATAACGACGATAATATCGATGATATTAACGTTGATTATAACGACGATAATAACGTTATATCGAATATAATAACGACAATAATAACGACGATAACAACGATGATAATAACGACGATAATAACGACGACATTGACGACGATAATTTTGACGATAATAACTATGATAATGACCATATTAACGACGATTACAACGATGATAATGACAATAATAACGACGATATTAACGACGATAATGACGACGATAATAACGACGATAATATCGACGATAATAACGACGATAATATCGACGATAATAACGACGATAATATCGATGATATTAACGTTGATTATAACGACGATAATAACGTTATATCGAATATAATAACGACAATAATAACGAAGATAACAACGATGATAATGACGAAATAACGACGATATTAACGACGATCATTATGAGGATAATAACGACGATAATATCGACGATAATAACGACGATAATATCGACGATAATAACGACGATAATAACGACGATAATATCGATGATATTAACGTTGATTATAACGACGATAATAACGTTATATCGAATATAATAACGACAATAATAACGACGATAACAACGATGATAATGACGAAATAACGACGATATTAACGACGATAATTATGAGGATAATAACGAAGATAACAACGATGAAAATGACGATAATAACGACGACATTAACGACTATAATTATGAGGATAATAACGACGATAATATCGACGATATTAATGACGATAATAACAACGATAACAACGATGATAATGACAAAATAGCGTCGATATTAACGACGATAATTATGAGGATAATAACGACGATAATAACGACGACATTGACGACGATAATTTTGACGATAATAACTATGATAATGACGATATAAACGACGATAACAACGATGATAATGACGATAATAACGACGATATTAACGACGATAATTATGTGGATAATAACGACGATAACAACGATGATAATAACGATAATAACTACGATATTAAAGACGATAATGGCGACGATAATAACGACGATAATATCGACGATAATAACGACGATAATAACGACGATAACAACGATGATAATAACGATAATAACAGCGATATTAACGACGATAATTATGAGTATAATAATTACGATAACAACGATGAAAATGACGAAATAACGACGATAACTTTGAGGATAATAACGACGATAACAAGGATGATAATGACGATATTAACAACGATAACAACTATGATAATGACGATAATAACGACGATATTAACGACGATAATATCGACGATAATAGCGATGATAATAACGTTGATTTAACGACGATAATAAAGATATATCGAAGATAATCACGACGATTATAACGACGATAACAACGATGATTATGGCGATAATAACGACGATATTTATGAGGATAATAAAGACGATAACAACGATGATAATAACGATAATAACAACGATACTAACGACGATAATTATGGGGATAATAGCGACGACAACAACGATGATAATGACGATAATAACGACGATATTAACGACGATAATGACGACGATAATAACGACGAAAATATCGACGATAATAATGACGATAATAACAACGATAACAACGATGATAATGACAAAATAACGTCGATATTAACGACGATAATTATGAGGAAAATAACGACGATAATAACGACGACATTGACGACAATAATTTTGACGATAAAAACTATGATAATGATGATATTAACGACGATAACAACGATGATAATGACAATAATAACGACGATTTTAACGACGATAATAACGACGATAATAACGACGATAATGACGACGATAATAACGACGATAATATCGACGATAATAACGACGAAAATAAGGACGATAATAGCGTTCATATTAACGTTGATTAAAACGCCGATAATAAAGTTATATCGAAGATAATAACGACGATAATAACGACGATAACAACGATGATAATGACGAAATAACGACGATATTAACGACGATAATTATGAGGATAATAACGAAGATAACAACGATGAAAATGACGATAATAACGACGATATTAACGAAGATAATTATGAGGATAACAACGACGATAACAACGATGATAATAACTATAATAACGACGATATTAAAGACGATAATGGCGACGATAATAACGACGATAATATCGACGATAATAACGACGATAATATCGACGATAATAACGACGATAATAACGACGATAATAGCGATGATATTAACGTTGATTATAACGACGATAATAACGTTATATGGAAGATAATAACGACGATAATAACGACGATAACAACGATGATAATGACGTAATAACGACGATATTAAAGACGATAATGGCGACGATAATAACGACGATAATATCGACGATAATAACGACAATAATAACGACGATAACTACGATGATAATGACAAAATAACGTCGATATTAACGGCAATATTTATGAGGATAATAACGACGATAACAACGATAATAATAACGACGATTATAACGACGACATTGACAAGGATAATTTTGACGATAATAACTATGATAATGAAGATATTAACGACGATAAAGACAATATTAACGACGATAATAACGACGATATTAACGACGATAATGACGACGATAATAACGACGATAATATCGACGATAATAACGACGATAATAACGACGATAATAGCGATGATATTAACGTTGATTATAACAACGATATTAACGTTATATCGAAGATAATAACGACGATATTAACGACGATAATTATGAGAAAAATAACGAAGATAACAACGATGAAAATGACGATATTAACGACGATATTTATGAGGATAATAACGACGATAGCAACGATGATAATGACGATAATAACGACGATATTAAAGACGATAATGGCGACGATAATAACGACGATAATATCGACGATAATAACGACGAAATAACGACGATAACAACGATGATAATAACGATAATAACAACGATATTAACGACGATAATTATGAGGATAATAACGACGATAACAACGATGATAATGACGATAATAACGACGACATTGACGACGATAATTTTGACGATAATAACTATGATAATGACGATATTAACGACGATAACAACGATGATAATGACAATAATAACGACGATATTAACGACGATAATGACGACGATAATAACAACGATAACATCGACGATAATAACGACGATAATATCGACGATAATAAAGACGATAATAACGACGATAATAGCGATGATATTAACGTTGATTATAACGACGATAATAACGTTATATCGAAGATAATAACGGCGATAATAACGACGATAACAACGATGATAATAACGACGATAATAACGACGATATTGACGACGATAATTTTGAAGATAATAACTATGATAATGACGATATTAACGACGATAACAACGATGATAATGACAATAATAACGACGATATTAACGACGATAATGACGACGATAATAACGACGATAATAACGACGATAATAGCGATGATATTAACGTTGATTATAACGACAATAATAACGTTATATCGAAGATAATAACGACGATAATAACGACGATATCAACGATGATAATGACGAAATAACGACGATATTAACGACGATAATTATGAGGATAATAACGAAGATAACAACGATGAAAATGACGATAATAACGACGATAATAACGACGATAATATCGACGATAATAACGACGATAATATCGACGATAATAACGACGATAATAACGACGATAATAGCGATGATATTAACGTTGATTATAACGCCGATAAAAACGTTATATCGAAGATAATAACGATGATAATAACGACGATAACAACGATGATAATGACGAAATAACGACGATAATAACGACGATAATTATGAGGATAATAACGAAGATAACAACGATGAAAATGACGATAATAACGACGATAATATCGACGATAATAATGACGATAATAACAACGTTAACAACGATGATAATGACAAAATAACGTCGATATTAACGACGATAATTATGAGGATAATAACGACGACATTGACGACGATAATTTTGACGATAATAACTATGATAATGACGATATTAACGCCGATAACAACGATGATAATGACAATAATAACGACGATTTTAACGACGATAGTAACGACGATAATAACGACGATAATATCGACGATAATAACGACGATAATATCGACGATAATAACGACGATAATAACGACGATAATAGCGATGATATTAACTTTGATTATAACGTCGATAATAACGTTATATTGAAGATAATAACGACGATAATAACGACGATAACAACGATGATAATGACGATAATAACGACGATATTAACGACGATAATGACGACGATAATAACGACGATAATATCGACGATATTAATGACGATAATAACAACGATAACAACGATGATAATGACAAAATAGCGTCGATATTAACGACGATAATTATGAGGATAATAACGACGATAATAACGACGACAGTTACGACGATAATTTTTACGATAATAACTATGATAATGACGATATTAACGACGATAACAACGATGATAATGACGATAATAACGACGATATTAACGACGATAATTATGTGGATAATAACGACGATAACAACGATGATAATAACGATAATAACTACGATATGAAAGACGATAATGGCGACGATAATAACGACGATAATATCGACGATAATAACGACGATAATAACGACGATAACAACGATGATAATAACGATAATAACAACGATATTAACGACGATAATTATGAGTATAATAACGACGATAAAAACGATGAAAATGACGAAATAACGACGATAACTTTGAGGATAATAACGACGATAACAAGGATGATAATGACGATATTAACAACGATAACAACTATGATAATGACGATAATAACGACGATATTAACGACGATAATATCGACGATAATAGCGATGATATTAACGTTGATTTAACGACGATAATAAAGATACATCGAAGATAATCACGACGATTATAACGACGATAACAACGATGATTATGGCGATAATAACGACGTTATTTATGAGGATAATAAAGACGATAACAACGATGATAATAACGATAATAACAACGATACTAACGACGATAATTATGAGGATAATAGCGACGACAACAACGATGATAATGACGATAATAACGACGATATTAACGACGATAATTACGACGATAATATCGACGATAATAGCGATGATAATAACGTTGATTTAACGACGATAATAAAGATACATCGAAGATAATCACGACGATTATAACGACGATAACAACGATGATTATGGCGATAATAACGACGTTATTTATGAGGATAATAAAGACGATAACAACGATGATAATAACGATAATAACAACGATACTAACGACGATAATTATGAGGATAATAGCGACGACAACAACGATGATAATGACGATAATAACGACGATATTAACGACGATAATGACGACGATAATAACGACGATAATATCGACGATAATAACGACGATAATAACGACGATAATAGCGATGATATTAACGTTGATTATAACAACGATATTAACGTTATATCGAAGATAATAACGACGATATTAACGACGATAATTATGAGAAAAATAACGAAGATAACAACGATGAAAATGACGATATTAACGACGATATTTATGAGGATAATAACGACGATAACAACGATGATAATGACGATAATAACGACGATATTAAAGACGATAATGGCGACGATAATAACGACGATAATATCGACGATAATAACGACGAAATAACGACGATAACAACGATGATAATAACGATAATAACAACGATATTAACGACGATAATTATGAGGATAATAACGACGATAACAACGATGGTAATGACGATAATAACGACGACATTGACGACGATAATTTTGACGATAATAACTATGATAATGACGATATTAACGACGATAACAACGATGATAATGACAATAATAACGACGATATTAACGACGATAATGACGACGATAATAACAACGATAACATCGACGATAATAACGACGATAATATCGACGATAATAACGACGATAATAACGACGATAATAGCGATGATATTAACGTTGATTATAACGACGATAATAACGTTATATGGAAGATAATAACGACGATAATAACGACGATAACAACGATGATAATGACGTAATAACGACGATATTAAAGACGATAATGGCGACGATAATAACGACGATAATATCGACGATAATAACGACGATAATAACGACAATAACTACGATGATAATGACAAAATAACGTCGATATTAACGACAAATATTTATGAGGATAATAACGACGATAACAACGATAATAATAACGACGATAATAACGACGACATTGACAACGATAATTTTGACGATAATAACTATGATAATGACGATATTAACAACGATAACGACGATATTAACGACGATAATGACGACGATAATAACGACGATAATGACGACGATAATATCGACGATAATAACGACGATAATATCGACGATAATAACGACGATAATAACGACGATAATAGCGATGATATTAACGTTGATTATAACGACGATAATAACGTTATATCGAAGATAATAACGGCGATAATAACGACGATAACAACGATGATAATAACGACGATAATAACGACGATATTGACGACGATAATTTTGAAGATAATAACTATGATAATGACGATATTAACGACGATAACAACGATGATAATGACAATAATAACGACGATATTAACGACGATAATGACGACGATAATAACGACGATAATAACGACGATAATAGCGATGATATTAACGTTGATTATAACGACAATAATAACGTTATATCGAAGATAATAACGACGATAATAACGACGATAACAACGATGATAATGACGAAATAACGACGATATTAACGACGATAATTATGAGGATAATAACGACGATAACAACGATGAAAATGACGATAATAACGACGATAATAACGACGATAATATCGACGATAATAACGACGATAATATCGACGATAATAACGACGATAATAACGACGATAATAGCGATGATATTAACGTTGATTATAACGCCGATAAAAACGTTATATCGAAGATAATAACGATGATAATAACGACGATAACAACGATGATAATGACGAAATAACGACGATAATAACGACGATAATTATGAGGATAATAACGAAGATAACAACGATGAAAATGACGATAATAACGACGATAATATCGACGATAATAATGACGATAATAACAACGTTAACAACGATGATAATGACAAAATAACGTCGATATTAACGACGATAATTATGAGGATAATAACGACGACATTGACGACGATAATTTTGACGATAATAACTATGATAATGACGATATTAACGCCGATAACAACGATGATAATGACAATAATAACGACGATTTTAACGACGATAGTAACGACGATAATAACGACGATAATATCGACGATAATAACGACGATAATATCGACGATAATAACGACGATAATAACGACGATAATAGCGATGATATTAACTTTGATTATAACGTCGATAATAACGTTATATTGAAGATAATAACGACGATAATAACGACGATAACAACGATGATAATGACGATAATAACGACGATATTAACGACGATAATGACGACGATAATAACGACGATAATATCGACGATATTAATGACGATAATAACAACGATAACAACGATGAAAAATGACAAAATAGCGTCGATATTAACGACGATAATTATGAGGATAATAACGACGATAATAACGACGACAGTTACGACGATAATTTTGACGATAATAACTATGATAATGACGATATTAACGACGATAACAACGATGATAATGACGATAATAACGACGATATTAACGACGATAATTATGTGGATAATAACGACGATAACAACGATGATAATAACGATAATAACTACGATATTAAAGACGATAATGGCGACTATAATAACGACGATAATATCGACGATAATAACGACGATAATAACGACGATAACAACGATGATAATAACGATAATAACAACGATATTAACGACGATAATTATGAGTATAATAACGACGATAAAAACGATGAAAATGACGAAATAACGACGATAACTTTGAGGATAATAACGACGATAACAAGGATGATAATGACGATATTAACAACGATAACAACTATGATAATGACGATAATAACGACGATATTAACGACGATAATATCGACGATAATAGCGATGATATTAACGTTGATTTAACGACGATAATAAAGATACATCGAAGATAATCACGACGATTATAACGACGATAACAACGATGATTATGGCGATAATAACGACGTTATTTATGAGGATAATAAAGACGATAACAACGATGATAATAACGATAATAACAACGATACTAACGACGATAATTATGAGGATAATAGCGACGACAACAACGATGATAATGACGATAATAACGACGATATTAACGACGATAATTACGACGATAATATCGACGATAATAGCGATGATAATAACGTTGATTTAACGACGATAATAAAGATACATCGAAGATAATCACGACGATTATAACGACGATAACAACGATGATTATGGCGATAATAACGACGTTATTTATGAGGATAATAAAGACGATAACAACGATGATAATAACGATATTAACAACGATACTAACGACGATAATTATGAGGATAATAGCGACGACAACAACGATGATAATGACGATAATAACGACGATATTAACGACGATAATTACGACGATAATAACGACGAAAATATCGACGATAATAATGACGATAATAACAACGATAACAACGACGATAATGACAAAATAACGTCGATATTAACGACGATAATTATGAGGAAAATAACGACGATAATAACGACGACATTGACGACGATAATTTTGACGATAAAAACTATGATAATGACGATATTAACGACGATAACAACGATGATAATGACAATAATAACGACGATAATAACGACGATAATAACGACGATAATGACGACGATAATAACGACGATAATATCGACGATAATAACGAAGAAAATAAGGACGATAATAGCGTTCATATTAACGTTGATTAAAACGCCGATAATAAAGTTATATCGAAGATAATAACAACGATAATAACGACGATAACAACGATGATAATGACGAAATAACGACGATAATAACGACGATAATTATGAGGATAATAACGAAGATAACAACGATGAAAATGACGATAATAACGACGATATTAACGACGATAATTATGAGGATAATAACGACGATAACAACGATGATAATAACTATAATAACGATGATATTAAAGACGATAATGGCAACGATAATAACGACGATATTATCGACGATAATAACGACGAAATAACGACGATAACAACGATGATAATAACGATAATAACAACGATATTAACGACGATATTTATGAGGATAATAACGACGATATCAACAATGATAATGACGATAATAACGACGACATTGACGACGATAATTTTGACGATAATAACTATGATAATGACGATATTAACGACGATAACAACGATGATAATGACAATAATAACGACGATATTAACGACGATAATGACGACGATAATAACGACGATAATATCGACGATAATAACGACGATAATATCGACGATAATAACGACGTTAATAACGACGATAATAGCGATGATATTAACGTTGATTATAACGACGATAATAACGTTATATCGAAGATAATAACGACGATAACAACGATGATATTAACGACGATAATAACGACGACATTGACGACGATAATTTTGACGATAATAACTATGATAATGACGATATTAACGACGATAACAACGATGATAATGACAATAATATCGACGATATTAACGACGATAATGACGACGATAATAACGACGATAATTTCGACGATAATAACGACGATAATATCGACGATAATAACGACGATAATAACGACGATAACAACGATGATAATGACGAAATAACGACGATATTAACGACGATAATTATGAGGATAATAACGAAGATAACAACGATGAAAATGACGGTAATAACGACGATATTAACGACGATAATTATGAGGATAATAACGACGATAACAACGATGATAATAACTATAATAACGACGATATTAAAGACGATAATGGCAACGATAATAACGACGATAATATTGACGATAATAACGACGAAATAACGACGATAACAACGATGATAATAACGATAATAACAACGATAATAACGACGATATTTATGAGTATAATAACGACGATAGCAACAATGATAATGACGATAATAACCACGACATTGACGACGATAATTTTGACGATAATAACTATGATTATGACGATATTAACGACGATAACAACGATGATAATGACAATAATAACGACGATATTAACGACGATAATGACGACGATAATAACGACGATAATATCGACGATAATAACGACGATAATATCGACGATAATAACGACGTTAATAACGACGATAATAGCGATGATATTAACGTTGATTATAACGACGATAATAACGTTATATCGAAGATAATAACGACGATAACAACGATGATATTAACGACGATAATAACGACGACAATGACGACGATAATTTTGACGATAATAACTATGATAATGACGATATTAACGACGATAACAACGATGATAATGACAATAATATCGACGATATTAACGACGATAATGACGACGATAATAACGACGATAATATCGACGATAATAACGACGAAATAACGACGATAACAACGATGATAATATCGATAATAACAACGATATTAACGACGATATTTATGAGGATAATAACGACGATAGCAACGATGATAATGACAATAATAACGACGACATTGACGACGATAATTTTGACGATAATAACTATGATAATGACGATATTAACAAAGATAACAACGATGATAATGACAATAATAACGACGATATTAACGACGATAATGACGACGATAATAACGACGATAATATCGACGATAATAACGACGATAATATCGACGATAATAACGACGATAATAACGACGATAATAGCGATGATATTAACGTTGATTATAACGCCGATAATAACGTTATATCGAAAATAATAACGACGATAATAACGACGATATCAACGATGATAATGACGAAATAACTACGATATTAACGACGATAATTATGAGGATAATAACGAAGATAACAACGATGAAAATGACGTTAATAACGACGATAAAATCGACGATAATAACGACGATAATAGCGATGATATTAACGTTGATTATAACGACGATAATAACGTTATATCGAAGATAATAACGGCGATAATAACGACGATAACAACGATGATAATAACGACGATAATAACGACGATATTGACGACGATAATTTTGAAGATAATAACTATGATAATGACGATATTAACGACGATAACAACGATGATAATGACAATAATAACGACGATATTAACGACGATAATGACGACGATAATAACGACGATAATAACGACGATAATAGCGATGATATTAACGTTGATTATAACGACGATAATAACGTTATATCGAAGATAATAACGACGATAATAACGACGATAACAACGATGATAATGACGAAATAACGACGATATTAACGACGATAATTATGAGGATAATAACGAAGATAACAACGATGAAAATGACGATAATAACGACGATAATAACGACGATAATATCGACGATAATAACGACGATAATATCGACGATAATAACGACGATAATAACGACGATAATAGCGATGATATTAACGTTGATTATAACGCCGATAAAAACGTTATATCGAAGATAATAACGATGATAATAACGACGATAACAACGATGATAATGACGAAATAACGACGATAATAACGACGATAATTATGAGGATAATAACGAAGATAACAACGATGAAAATGACGATAATAACGACGATAATATCGACGATAATAATGACGATTATAACAACGATAACAACGATGATAATGACAAAATAACGTCGATATTAACGACGATAATTATGAGGATAATAACGACGACATTGACGACGATAATTTTGACGATAATAACTATGATAATGACGATATTAACGCCGATAACAACGATGATAATGACAATAATAACGACGATTTTAACGACGATAGTAACGACGATAATAACGACGATAATATCGACGATAATAACGACGATAATATCGACGATAATAACGACGATAATAACGACGATAATAGCGATGATATTAACTTTGATTATAACGTCGATAATAACGTTATATTGAAGATAATAACGACGATAATAACGACGATAACAACGATGATAATGACGATAATAACGACGATATTAACGACGATAATGACGACGATAATAACGACGATAATATCGACGATATTAATGACGATAATAACAACGATAACAACGATGATAATGACAAAATAGCGTCGATATTAACGACGATAATTATGAGGATAATAACGACGATAATAACGACGACATTGACGACGATAATTTTGACGATAATAACTATGATAATGACGATATTAACGACCATAACAACGATGATAATGACGATAATAACGACGATATTAACGACGATAATTATGTGGATAATAACGACGATAACAACGATGATAATAACGATAATAACTACGATATTAAAGACGATAATGGCGACGATAATAACGACGATAATATCGACGATAATAACGACGATAATAACGACGATAACAACGATGATAATAACGATAATAACAACGATATTAACGACGATAATTATGAGTATAATAACGACGATAACAACGATGAAAATGACGAAATAACGACGATAACTTTGAGGATAATAACGACGATAACAAGGATGATAATGACGATATTAACAACGATAACAACTATGATAATGACGATAATAACGACGATATTAACGACGATAATATCGACGATAATAGCGATGATAATAACGTTGATTTAACGACGATAATAAAGATACATCGAAGATAATCACGACGATTATAACGACGATAACAACGATGATTATGGCGATAATAACGACGTTATTTATGAGGATAATAAAGACGATAACAACGATGATAATAACGATAATAACAACGATACTAACGACGATAATTATGAGGATAATAGCGACGACAACAACGATGATAATGACGATAATAACGACGATATTAACGACGATAATTACGACGATAATAACGACGAAAATATCGACGATAATAATGACGATAATAACAACGATAACAACGATGATAATGACAAAATAACGTCGATATTAACGACGATAATTATGAGGAAAATAACGACGATAATAACGACGACATTGACGACGATAATTTTGACGATAAAAACTATGATAATGACGATATTAACGACGATAACAACGATGATAATGACAATAATAACGACGATTTTAACGACGATAATAACGACGATAATATCGACAATAATATCGACGATAATAACGACGATAATATCGACGATAATAACGACGTTAATAACGACGATAATAGCGATGATATTAACGTTGATTATAACGACGATAATAACGTTATATCGAAGATAATAACGACGATAATAACGACGATATCAACGATGATAATGACGAAACAACTACGATATTAACGACGATAATTATGAGGATAATAACGAAGATAACAACGATGAAAATGACGATAATAACGACGATAATATCGACGATAATAATGACGATAATAACAACGATAATAACGATGATAATGACAAAATAACGTCGATATTAACGACGATAATTATGAGTATAATAACGACGACATTGACGCCGATAATTTTTACGATAATAACGATGATAATGACGATATTAACGACGATAACAACGATGATTATGACAATAATAACGACGATTTTAACGACGATAATAAAGACGATAATAACGACGATAATATCGACGATAATAACGAAGATAATATCGACTATAATAACGACGAAAAAAACGACGATAATAGCGATGATATTAAAGTTGATTATAACGCCGATAATAACGTTATATCGAAGATAATAACGACGATATTAACGACGATAACAACGATGAAAATGAGGAAATAACGACGATAATTTTGAGGATAATAACGACAATAACAACGATGATAATGACGATATTAACGACGATAACAACGATGATAATGACGATAATAACGACGAAAATAACGACGATAATTATGAGGATCATAAAGACGATAACAACGATGACAATGACGATAATAACGACGATATTAACGACGATAATTGTGAGGATAATAACGACGATAACAACGATGATAATGACGATAAAAACGACGATATTAAAAACGATAATGGCGACGATAATAACGACGATAATATCGACGATAATAACAACGATAATAACGACGATAACTACGATGATAATGACAAAATAACGTCGATATTAACGACGATATTTATGAGGATAATAACGACGATAACAACGATGATAATAACGACGATAATAACGACGACATTGACAACGATAATTTTGACGATAATAACTATGATAATGACGATATTAACGACGATAACGACGATATTAACGACGATAAAGACGACGATATTAACGACGATAATGACGACGATAATAACGACGATAATATCGACGATAATAACGACGATAATATCGACGATAATAACGACGATAATAACGACGATAATAGCGATGATATTAACGTTGATTATAACGACGATAATAACGTTATATCGAAGATAATAACGACGATAATAACGACGATAACAACGATGATAATAACGACGATAATAACGACGACATTGACGACGATAATTTTGAAGATAATAACTATGATAATGACGATATTAACGACGATAACAACGATGATAATTACAATAACGACGACGATATTAACGACGATAATGACGACGATAATAACGACGATAATATCGACGATAATAACGACGAAAATATCGACGATAATAACGACGATAATAGCGATGATATTAACGTTGATTATAACGACGATAATAACGTTATATCGAATTTAATAACGACGATAATAAGGACGATAACAACGATGATAATGACGAAATAACGACGATATTAACGACGATAACAACGATGATAATGACGATAATAACGACGATAATAACGACGATAATAACGACGATATTAACGACGATAACAACGATGATAATGACAATAATAACGACGATAATAACGACGATAATGACGACGATAATAACGACGATAATAGCGATGATATTAACGTTGATTATATCGACGATAATAACGTGATATCGAAGATAATAACGACGATAATAACGACGATAACAACGATGATAATAAAGACGATAATAACGACGACATTGACGACGATAATTTTGACGATAATAACTATGATAATGACGATATTAACGACGATAACAACGATGATAATGACAATAATAACGACGATATTAACGACGATAATGACGACGCTAATAACGACGATAATATCGATGATAATAACGACGATAATATCGATGATAATAACGACGATAATAACGACGATAATAGCGATGATATTAACGTTGATTATAACGACGATAATAACGTTATTTCGAAGATAATAACGACGATAATAACGACGATAACAACGATGATAATGACGAAATAACGACGATATCAACGAGGATAATTATGAGGATAATAACGACGATAACAACGATGATAATAACGACGATAATAACGACGACATTGACGACGATAATTAGAGAGATAATAACGACGATAACAACGATGATAATAACGATACTAACGACGATATTAACGACGATAATTATGAGGATAATAACGACGAT
Organism: Dolichovespula media; assembly: GCA_911387685.1. NCBI lineage: Eukaryota > Metazoa > Arthropoda > Insecta > Hymenoptera > Vespidae > Dolichovespula > Dolichovespula media. The sequence goes on along the minus strand of OU426864.1, from coordinate 6,071,942 downwards.
AACAACGATGATAATAACGATAATAACGAAGATATTAAAGGCGATAATGGGGACGATAATAACGACGATAATATCGACGATAATAACGACGATAATAACGACGAAAATAACGACGATAATAACGACGATAATAGCGATGATATCAACGTTGATTATAACGACGATAATAACGTTATATCGAAGATAATAACGACGATAATAACGACGATATCAACGATGATAATGACGAAATAACGACGATATTAACGACGATAATTATGAGGATAGTAACGAAGATAACAACGATGAAAATGACGATAATAACGACGATATTAACGACGATATGAGGATAATAACGACGATAACAACGATGATAATGACGATAATAACGACGATATTAACGACGATAATAACGACGATAATAACGACGATAATAACGACGATAATAACGACGATAATAACGACGATAACAACGATGGTAATGACAAAATAACGTCGATATTAACGACGGTAATTATGAGGATAATAACGACGATAACAACGATGATTATAACTACGATAATAACGACGATATTGACGACGATAATAACTATGATAATGACGATATTAACGACGATAACAACGATGATAATGACAATAATAACGACGATATTAACGACGATAATGTCGACGATAATAACGACGATAATATCGACGATAATAACGACGATATTAACGACGATAACAACGATGATAATGACAATAATAACGACGATAATAACGACGATAATGACGACGATAATAACGACGATAATAGCGATGATATTAACGTTGATTATATCGACGATAATAACGTGATATCGAAGATAATAACGACGATAATAACGACGATAACAACGATGATAATAACGACGATAATAACGACGACATTGACGACGATAATTTTGACGATAATAACTATGATAATGACGATATTAACGACGATAACAACGATGATAATGACAATAATAACGACGATATTAACGACGATAATGACGACGCTAATAACGACGATAATATCGATGATAATAACGACGATAATATCGATGATAATAACGACGATAATAACGACGATAATAGCGATGATATTAACGTTGATTATAACGACGATAATAACGTTATTTCGAAGATAATAACGACGATAATAACGACGATAACAACGATGATAATGACGAAATAACGACGATATTAACGACGATAATTATGAGGATAATAACGACGATAACAACGATGTTAATAACGACGATAATAACGACGACATTGACGACGATAATTAGAGAGATAATAACGACGATAACAACGATGATAATAACGATACTAACGACGATATTAACGACGATAATTATGAGGATAATAACGACGATAACAACGATGATAATAACGATAATAACGAAGATATTAAAGGCGATAATGGGGACGATAATAACGACGATAATATCGACGATAATAACGACGTTAATAACGACGATAATAGCGATGATATTAACGTTGATTATAACGACGATAATAACGTTATATCGAAGATAATAACGACGATAATAACGACGATATCAACGATGATAATGACGAAACAACTACGATATTAACGACGATAATTATGAGGATAATAACGAAGATAACAACGATGAAAATGACGATAATAACGACGATAATATCGACGATAATAATGACGATAATAACAACGATAATAACGATGATAATGACAAAATAACGTCGATATTAACGACGATAATTATGAGGATAATAACGACGACATTGACGCCGATAATTTTTACGATAATAACGATGATAATGACGATATTAACGACGATAACAACGATGATTATGACAATAATAACGACGATTTTAACGACGATAATAAAGACGATAATAACGACGATAATATCGACGATAATAACGAAGATAATATCGACTATAATAACGACGAAAAAAACGACGATAATAGCGATGATATTAAAGTTGATTATAACGCCGATAATAACGTTATATCGAAGATAATAACGACGATATTAACGACGATAACAACGATGAAAATGAGGAAATAACGACGATAATTTTGAGGATAATAACGACAATAACAACGATGATAATGACGATATTAACGACGATAACAACGATGATAATGACGATAATAACGACGAAAATAACGACGATAATTATGAGGATAATAAAGACGATAACAACGATGACAATGACGATAATAACGACGATATTAACGACGATAATTGTGAGGATAATAACGACGATAACAACGATGATAATGACGATAAAAACGACGATATTAAAAACGATAATGGCGACGATAATAACGACGATAATATCGACGATAATAACAACGATAATAACGACGATAACTACGATGATAATGACAAAAAACGTCGATATTAACGACGATATTTATGAGGATAATAACGACGATAACAACGATGATAATAACGACGATAATAACGACGACATTGACGACGATAAATTTGACGATAATAACTATGATAATGACGACATTAACGACGATAACGACGTTATTAACGACGATAATGACGACGATATTAACGACGATAATGACGACGATAATAACGACGATAATATCGACGATAATAACGACGATAATATCGACGATAATAACGAAGATAATAACGACGATAATAGCGATGATATTAACGTTGATTATAACGACGATAATAACGATATATCGAAGATAATAACGACGATAATAACGACGATAACAACGATGATAATGACGAAATAACGACGATATTAGCGACGATCATTATGAGGATAATAACGAAGATGACAACGATGAAAATGACGATAATAACGACGATATTAACGACGATAATTATGAGGATAATAACGACAATAACAACGATGATAATAACTATAATAACGACGATATTAAAGACGATAATGGCGACGAAAATAACGACGATAATATCGACGATAATAACGACGAAATAACGACGATAACAACGATGATAATAACGATAATAACAACGATATTAACGACGATATTTATGAGGATAATAACGACGATAGCAACGATGATAATGACGATAATAACGACGATAATATCGACGATAATAACGACGATCATATCGACGGTAATAACGACGATAATAACGACGATAATAGCTATGATATTAACGTTGATTAACACGACGATAATAACGATATATCGAAGATAATAACGACGATAATAACGACGATAACAACGATGATAATAACGACGATAATAACGACGACATTGACGACGATAATATTGACGATAATAACTATGATAATGACGATATTAACAACGATAACAACGATGATAATGACAATAATAACGACGATATTAACGACGATAATGTCGACGATAATAACGACGATAATATCGACGATAATATCGACGATAATAACGACGATAATAACGACGATAATAGCGATGATATTCACGTTGATTATAACGACGATAATAACGTTATATGGAAGATAATAACGACGATAATAACGACGATAACAACGATGATAATGACGTAATAACGACGATATTAAAGACGATAATGGCGACGATAGTAACGACCATAATATCGCCGATAATAAAGACGATAATAACGACGATAACTACGATGATAATGACAAAATAACGTCGATATTAAGGACAATATTTATGAGGATAATAACGACGATAACAACGATGATAATAACGACGATAATAACGACGACCCTGACAACGATACTTTTGACGATAATAACTATGATAATTACGATATTAACGACGATAACGACGATATTAACGACGATAATGACGACGATATTAACGACGATAATGACGACGATAATATCGACGATAATAACGACGATAATATCGACGATAATAACGACGATAATAACGACGATAATAGCGATGATATTAACGTTGATTATAACGACGATAATAACGTTATATCTAAGATAATAACGACGATAATAACGACGATAAAAACGATGATAATAACGACGATAATATCGACGACATTGACGACGATAATTTTGAAGACAATAACTATGATAATGACGATACTAACGGCGATAACAACGATGATAATGACAATAATAACGACCATTTTAACGACGATAATAACGACGATAATAACGACGATAATATCGACGATAATAACGACGATAATATCGACGATAATAACGACGAAAATAACAACGATAATAGCGATGATATTAACGTTGATTATAACGTCGATAATATCGTTATATTGAAGATAATTACGACGATAATAACGACGATATCAACGATGATAATGACGAAATAACGACGATATTAACGACGATAACAACGATGATAATGACGAAAAAACGACGATATTAACGACGATAATTATGAGGATAATAACGAAGATAACATCGATGAAAATGACGACAAGAACGACGATATTAACGACGATAATTATGAGGATAATAACGACGATAACAACGATGATAATGACGATAATAACGACGATATTAACGACGATAATGAAGACGATAATAACGACGATAATATCGACGATATTAATGACGATAATAAAACGATAACAACGATGATAATGACAAAATAACGTCGATATTAACGACGATAATTATGAGGATAATAACGACGATAATAACGACGACATTGACGACGATAATTTTGACGATAATAACTATGATAATGACGATATTAACAACGATAACAACGATGATAATGACGATAATAACGACGATATTAACGACGATAATATCGACGATTATAGCGATGATAATAACGTTGATTTAACGCCGATAATAAAGTTATATCGAAGATAATAACGACGATAATAACGACGATAAAAACGATGATAATGACGAAATAACGACGATATTAACGACGATAATTATGAGGGTAATAACGACGATAACAACCATGACAATGACGTTAATAACGACGATATTAACGAAGATAATTATGAGGATAATAACGACGAAAACAACGATGATAATGACGATAATAACGACGATAATAAAGACGATAATGGCGACGATAATAACGACGATAATATCGCCGATAATAACGACGATAATAACGACGATAACAACGATGATAATGACAAAAAACGTCGATATTAACGACGATATTTATTAGGATAATAACGACGATAACAACGATGATAATAACGACGATAATAACGACGACATTGACGACGATAAATTTGACGATAATAACTATGATAATGACGACATTAACGACGATAACGACGTTATTAACGACGATAATGACGACGATATTAACGACGATAATGACGACGATAATAACGACGATAATATCGACGATAATAACGACGATCATATCGACGGTAATAACGACGATAATAACGACGATAATAGCGATGATATTAACGTTGATTAACACGACGATAATAACATTATATCGAAGATAATAACGACGATAACAACGACGATAACAACGATGATAATAACGACGATAATAACGACGACATTGACGACGATAATATTGACGATAATAACTATGATAATGACGATATTAACAACGATAACAACGATGATAATGACAATAATAACGACGATATTAACGACGATAATGACGACGATAATAACGACGATAATATCGACGATAATATCGACGATAATAACGACGATAATAACGACGATAATAGCGATGATATTCACGTTGATTATAACGACTATAATAACGTTATATGGAAGATAATAACGACGATAATAACGACGATAACAACGATGATAATGACGTAATAACGACGATATTAAAGACGATAATGGCGAAGATAGTAACGACGATAATATCGCCGATAATAAAGACGATAATAACGACGATAACTACGATGATAATGACAAAATAACGTCGATATTAAGGACAATATTTACGAGGATAATAACGACGATAACAACGATGATAATAACGACGATAATAACGACGACCCTGACAACGATACTTTTGACGATAATAACTATGATAATGACGATATTAACGACGATAACGACGATATTAACGACGATAATGACGACGATATTAACGACGATAATGACGACGATAATATCGACGATAATAACGACGATAATATCGACGATAATAACGACGATAATAACGACGATAATAGCGATGATATTAACGTTGATTATAACGACGATAATAACGTTATATCTAAGATAATAACGACGATAATAACGACGATAACAACGATGATAATAACGACGATAATATCGACGACATTGACGACGATAATTTTGAAGACAATAACTATGATAATGACGATACTAACGACGATAACAACGATGATAATGACAATAATAACGACCATTTTAACGACGATAATAACGACGATAATAACGACGATAATATCGACGATAATAACGACGATAATATCGACGATAATAACGACGAAAATAACAACGATAATAGCGATGATATTAACGTTGATTATAACGTCGATAATGTCGTTATATTGAAGATAATTACGACAATAATAACGACGATATCAACGATGATAATGACGAAATAACGACGATATTAACGACGATAACAACGATGATAATGACGAAAAAACGACGATATTAACGACGATAATTATGAGGATAATAACGAAGATAACATCGATGAAAATGACGACAATAACGACGATATTAACGACGATAATTATGAGGATAATAACGACGATAACAACGATGATAATTACAATAATAACGACGATATTAACGACGATAATGACGACGATAATAACGACGTTAATATCGACGATAATAACGACGAAATAACGACGATAACAACGATGATAATAACAACAATATTAACGACGATAATTATGAGGATAATAACGACGATAACAACGTTGATAATGACGATAATAAGGACGACATTGACGACGATAATTTTGACGATAATAACTATGATAATGACGATATTAACGACGATAACAACGATGATAATGACAATAATAACGACGATATTAACGACGATAATGACGACGATAATAACGACGATAATATCGACGATAATAACGACGATAATATCGACTTTAATAACGACGATAACAACGATTAAAATGACGAAATAACGACGATAATTTTGAGGATAATAACGACGATAACAAGGATGATAATGACGATATTAATGACGATAACAACTATGATAATGACGATAATAACGACGATATTAACGACGGTAATATCGACGATAATAGCGATGATAATAACGATGATAATAACGTTGATTTAACGACGATAATAAAGATATATCGAAGATAATCACGACGATTATAACGACGATAACAACGATGATTATGACGATAATAACGAAGATATTTATGAGGATAATAACGACGATAACAACGATGATAATAACGATAATAATAACGATATTAACGACGATAATTATGAGGATAACGACGATAACAACGATGATAATAACGACGATAATAACGACGACATTGACAACGATAATTTTGACGATAATAAATATGATAATGACGATATTAGCGACGATAACGACGATATTAACGACGATAATGACGACGATATTAACGACGATAATGACGACGATAATAACGACGATAATATCGACGATAATAACGACGATAATAACGACGACATTGACAACGATAATTTTGACGATAATAACTTTGATAATGACGATATTAACGACGATAACGTCGACATTAACGACGATAATGACGACGATATTAACGACGATAATGACGACGATAATAAAGACGATAATATCGACGATAATAACGACGATAATATCGACGATAATAACGACGAAAATATCGACGATAATAGCGATGATAATGACAAAAAAACGTCGATATTAACGACGATATTTATGAGGATAATAACGACGATAACAACGATGATAATGACGACGATAATAACGACGATAATATCGACGATAATAACGACGATAATAACAACGATAACAACGATGATAATGATAAAATAGCGTCGATATTAACGACGATAATTATGAGGATAATAACCACGATAACAACGAGGATAATAACGATAATAATGACGACATTAACGACGATAACGACGTTATTAACGACGATAATGACGACGATATTAACGACGATAATATCGACGATAATAACGACGATAATATCGACGATAATAACTATGATAATGACGATATTAACGACGATAACAACGATGATAATGACAATAATAACGACGATATTAACGACGATAATGACGACGATTATAACGACGATAATATCGACGATAATAACGACGATAATATCGATGATAATAACGACGATAATAATGACGATAATAGCGATGATATTAACGTTGATTATAACAACGATAATAACGTTATATCGAAGATAATAACGACGATAATAACGACGATAACAACGATGATAATGACGAAATAACGACGATATTAACGACGATAATTATGAGGATAATAACGAAGATAACAACGATGAAAATGACGATAATAACTACGATATTAAAGACGATAATGGCGACGAAAATAACGACGATAATATCGACGATAATAACGACGAAATAACGACGATAACAACGATGATAATAACGATAATAACAACGACATTAACGACGATATTTATGAGTATAATAACGACGATAGCAACAATGATAATGACGATAATAACGACGACATTGACGACGATAATTTTGACGATAATAACTATGATAATGACGATAATAACGACGATAACAACGATGATAATGACAATTTTAACGACGATATTAACGACGATAATGACGACGATAATAACGACGATAATATCGACGATAATAACGACGATAATATCGACGATAATAACGACGTTAATAACGACGATAATAGCGATGATATTAACGTTGATTATAACGACGATAATAACGTTATATCGAAGATAATAACGACGATAACAACGATGATATTAACGACGATAATAACGACGACATTGACGACGATAATTTTGACGAAAATAACTATGATAATGACGATATTAACGACGATAACAACGATGATAATGACAATAATAACGACGATATTAACGACGATAATGACGACGATAATAACGACGATAATATCGACGATAATATCGACGATAATAGCGATTATATTAACGTTGATTATAACGACGATAATAACGTTATATCGAAGATGATAACGACGACAATAACGACGATAACAACGATGATAATGACGAAATAACGACGATATTAACGACGATAATTATGAGGATAATAACGACGATAACAACGATGATTATACCGTCGATAATAACGACGACATTAACGACGATAATTTTGACGATAATAACTATGATAATGACGATATTAACGACGATAACAACGATGATAATGACAATAATAACGACGATATTAACGACGATAATGACGACGATAATAACGACGATAATATCGACGATAATAACGACGATTATATCGACGATAATAACGACGATAATAACGACGATAATAGCGATGATATTAACTATAATAACGACGATATTAAAGACGATAATGGCAACGATAATAACAACGATAATATCGACGATAATAACGACGAAATAACGACGATAACAACGATGATAATAACGATAATAACAAAGACATTAACGACGATATTTATGAGGATAATAACGACGATAGCAACAATAATAATGACGATAATAATGACGACATTGACGACGATAATTTTGACGATAATAACTATGATAATGACGATATTAACGACGATAACAACGATGATAATGACAATAATAACGACGATATTAACGACGATAATGACGACGATAATAACGACGATAATATCGACGATAATAACGACGATAATATCGACGATAATAACGACGTTAATAACGACGATAATAGCGATGATATTAACGTTGATTATAACGACGATAATAACGTTATATCGAAGATAATAACGACGATAACAACGATGATATTAACGACGATAATAACGAAAACATTGACGACGATAATTTTGACGATAATAACTATGATAATGACGATATTAACGACGATAACAACGATGATAATGACACTAATAACGACGATATTAACGACGATAATGACGACGATAATAACGACGATAATATCGACGATAATAACGACGATAATATCGACGATAATAACGACGATAATAACGACGATAATAGCGATGATAATGACAAAATAACGTCGATATTAACGACGATATTTATGAGGATAATAACGACGATAACAACGATGATAATGACGACGATAATAACATTGATAATGACGATATTAACGACGATAACGTCGATATTAACGACGATAATGACGACGATATTAACGACGATAATGACGACGATAATAACGACGATAATATCGACGATAATAACGACGATAATATCGACGATAATAACGACGATAATAACGACGATAATAGCGATGATAATGATAAAATAACGTCGATATTAACGACGATATTTATGAGGATAATAACGACGATAACAACGATGATAATGACGACGATAATAACGACGACATTGACAACGATAATTTTGACGATAATAATTATGATAATGACGATATTAACGACGATAACGACGATATTAACGACGATAATGAAGTTATATCGAATTTAATAACGACGATAATAACGTTATATCGAATTTAATAACGACGATAATAACGACGATAACAACGATGATAATGACGAAATAACGACGATATTAACGACGATCATTATGAGGATAATAACGAAGATAACAACGATGAAAATGACGATAATAACGACGATATTAACGACGATAATTATGTGGATAATAACGACGATAACAACGATGATAATAACGATAATAACGACGATATTAAAGACGACATTGACGACGATAATTTTTACGATAATAACTATGATAATGACGATATTAACGACGATAACAACGATGATAATGACAATAATAACGACGATATTAACGACGATAATGACGACGATAATAACGACGATAATATCGACGATAATGACGACGATAATATCGACGATAATAACGACGATAATAACGACGGTAATAGCGATGATATTAACGTTGATTATAACGACGATAATAACGTTATATTTAAGATAATAACGACGATAATAACGACGATAACAACGATGATAATAACCACGATAATAACGACGTCATTGACGACGATAATTTTGACGATAATAACTATGATAATGACGATATTAACGACGATAACAACGATGATAATGACAATAATAACGACGATATTAACGACGATAATGACGACGATAATAACGACGATAATATCGACGATAATAACGACGATAATATCGACTTTAATAACGACGATAACAACGATTAAAATGACGAAATAACGACGATAATTTTGAGGATAATAACGACGATAACAAGGATGATAATGACGATATTAACGACGATAACAACTATGATAATGACGATAATAACGACGATATTAAAGACGATAATTATGAGGATAATAACGACGATAACAACGATGGTAATAACGACGATAATAACGAAGATAATGACGACTATAATTACGACGATAATAACGACGATAATAACGACGATAATACGGATGATAATAACAATAATAACGGCGACATTAACGACGATAATTTTGACGATAATAACTATGATAATGACGATATTAACGACGATAACAACGATGATATTGACAAAATAACGACTATATTAACAACGATAAATATGAGGATAATAACGACGATAACAACGATGATAATACCGTCGATAATAACGACGACATTGACGACGATAATTTTTACGATAATAACTATGATAATGACGATATTAACGACGATAACAACGATGATAATGACAATAATAACGACGATATTAACGACGATAATGACGACGATAATAACGACGATAATATCGACGATAATGACGACGATAATATCGACGATAATAACGACGATAATAAAGCCGGTAATAGCGATGATATTAACGTTGATTATAACGACGATAATAACGTTATATTTAAGATAATAACGACGATAATAACGACGATAACAACGATGATAATAACCACGATAATAACGACGTCATTGACGACGATAATTTTGACGATAATAACTATGATAATGACGATATTAACGACGATAACAACGATGATAATGACAATAATAACGACGATATTAACGACGATAATGACGACGATAATAACGACGATAATATCGACGATAATAACGACGATAATATCGACTTTAATAACGACGATAACAACGATTAAAATGACGAAATAACGACGATAATTTTGAGGATAATAACGACGATAACAAGGATGATAATGACGATATTAACGACGATAACAACTATGATAATGACGATAATAACGACGATATTAAAGACGATAATTATGAGGATAATAACGACGATAACAACGATGGTAATAACGACGATAATAACGAAGATAATGACGACTATAATTACGACGATAATAACGACGATAATAACGACGATAATACGGATGATAATAACAATAATAACGGCGACATTAACGACGATAATTTTGACGATAATAACTATGATAATGACGATATTAACGACGATAACAACGATGATATTGACAAAATAACGACTATATTAACAACGATAAATATGAGGATAATAACGACGATAACAACGATGATAATACCGTCGATAATAACGACGACATTCACGACGATAATTTTGACGATAATAACAATGATAATGACGATATTAACGACGATAACAACGATGATAATGACAAAATATCGTCGATATTAACGACGATAATTATGAGGATAATAACGACGATAACAACGATGATAATGACGATAATAACGACGATATTAACGACAATAATAACGACGATAATAACGAAGACATTAACGACGATAATTTTGACGATATCAACGATGATAATGACAATAATAACGACGATATTAACGACGATAACAACGATGATAATGACGATAATAACGACGATATTAACGACGATAATATCGACGATAATATCGACGATAATAGTGATGATAATAACGACGATAATAACGACGATAATAGCGATGATATTAACGTTGATTATAACGACGATAAAAACGTTATATCGAAGATAATAACGACGATTATAACGACGATAATGACGAAGTAACGACGATATTAACGACGATAATTATGAGGATAATAACGACGATAACAACGATGATAATAAAGACTATAATAACGACAATAATAACAACGATAATAACGACGACATTATCGACGATAATTTTGACGACAATAAAGACGAAAACAACGATGATAATGACAATAATAACGACGATAATAAAGACGATAATGATGAGGATAATAACGACGATAACAACGATGATAATGACGAAATAACGACGATATTAACGACGATAATTATCAGGATAATAACGACGATAACAACGATGATAATGACAATAATAACGACGAGATTAACGACGATAATGACGACGATAATAACGACGATATTAACGACGATATTAACGACGATAATTATGAGGATAATAACGACGATAACACCGATGATAATAACGACGATAATAACGACGATAATGACGACAATAATAACGACGATAATATCGACGATAATAACGACGATAAAAACGACGATAATACGGATAATATTAACGTTGATTATAACGACGATAATAACGTTATATGGAAGATAATAACGACGATAATAACGATGAAAACAACGATGATAATGACAAAATAACGACGATAATTATTAGGATAATAACGACGATAACATCGATGATAATACCGTCGATAATAACGACGACATTAACGATGATAATTTTGACGATAATAACTATGATAATAATGATTTTAACGACGATAACAACGATGATATTGACAAAATAACGACGATATTAACGACGATAATTATGAGGATAATAACGACGATATCAACGATGATAATACCGTCGATAATAACGACGGCATAACGACGATAATTTTGACGATAATAACTATGATAATGACGATATTAACGACGATAACAACGATGATATTGACAAAATAACGACGATAATAACGACGATAATAGCGATGATATTAACGTTGATTATAACGACGATAATAAGGTTATATCGAAGATAATAACGACGATAATAACGACGATAATATCGACGATAATAACGACGATAATATCGACGAGAATAACGACGATAATAACGACGATAATAGCGTTGATATTAACGTTGATGATAACGACGATAATAACGTTATATCGAAGATAATAACGACGATAACAACGATGATAATGACGAAATAACGACGATATTAACGACGATAATTATGAGGATAATAATGACGATAACAAAGATGACAATGACGATAATAACGACGATATTAACGACGATAATTATGAAAAGAATAACGACGTTAACAACGATGATATTAACGATAATAACGACGATATTAACGACGATAATTATGAGGATAATAACGAAGATAACAACGATGATAATGACGATAATAACGACGATATTAAAGAAGATAATGGCGACGATAGTAACGACGATAATATCGACGATAATAACGACGATAATAACGACGATAACAACGATGATATTGACAAAATAACGTCGATATTAACGACGATAATTATGAGGATAATAACGACGATAACAACGATGATAATAACGACTATAATAACGACGACATTGACGACGATAATTTTGACGATAACAATGATGATAACAACGATGATAATTACAATAATGACGACGATATTAACGACGATAATGACGACGATAATAACGACGATAATAGCGATGATAATGACAAAATAACGTCAATATTAACGACGATATTAACGACGATAATATCGACGATAATAACGACGATAATAACGACGATAATAGCGATGATATTAACGTTGATTATAACGACGATAATAACGTTATATCGAAGATAATAACGACGATAACAACGATGATAATAACGACGCTAATAACGACGACATTGACGACGATAATTCTGACGATAATAACTATGATAATGACGATATTAACGACGATAACAACGATGATAATGACAATAATAACGACGATATTAACGACGATAATGACGACGATAATAACGACGATAATATCGACGATAATAACGACGAAATAACGACGATAACAACGATGATAATAATGATAATAACAACAATATTAACGACGATAATTATGATGATAATAACGACGATAACAACGTTGATAATGACGATAATAACGACGACATTGACGACGATAATTTTGACGATAATAAATATGATAATGACGATATTAACGACGATAACAACGATGATAATGACAATAATAACAACGATATTAACGACGATAATGATGACGATATTTACGACGATAATGACGACGATAATAACGACGACAATATCGACGATAATAACGACGATAATATCGACGATAATAACGACGATAATAACGACGATAATGGCGATGATAATGACAAAATAACGTCAATATTAACGACGATATTAACGACGATAATGACGACGATATTAACGACGATAATAGCGATGATAATGACAAAATAACGTCGATATTAACGACGATATTTATGAGGATAATAATGACGATAACAACGATGATAATGACGATAATAACGACGATATTAAAGACGATAATGGCGACGATAATAACGACGATAATATCGACGATAATAACGACGATAATAGCGATGATATTAACATTGATTATAACGACGATAACGTTATATCGAAGATAATAACAACGATAATAACGACGATAACAACGATGATAATAACGACGATAACAACGACGACATTGACGACGATAATTTTGACGATAATAACTATGATAATGACGATATTAACGACGATAACAACGATGATAATTACAATAATGACGACGATATTAACGACGATAATGACGACGATAATAACGACGATAATATCGACGATAATAACGACGAAAATATCGACGATAATAAGGACGATAATAGCGATGATATTAACGTTGATTATAACGACGATAATAACGTTATATCGAATTTAATAACGACGATAATAAGGACGATAACAACGATGATAATGACGAAATAACGACGAAATAACGACGATAACAACGATGATAATAACGATAATAACAGCGATATTAACGACGATATTTATGAGGATAATAACGACGATAGCAACGATGATAATGACGATAATAACGACGACATTGTCGACGATAATTTTGACGATAATAACTATGATAATGACGATATTAACGACGATAACAACGATGATAATGACAATAATAACGACGATATTAACGACGATAATGACGACGATAATAACGACGATAATATCGACGATAATAACGACGATAATATCGACGATAATAACGACGATAAAAACGACGATAATAGCGATGATATTAACGTTGATTATAACGACGATAATAACGTTATATCGAAGATAATAACGACGATAATAACGACCATAACAACGATGATAATAACGACGATAATAACGACGACATTGACGACGATAATTTTGACGATAATAACTATGATAATGACGATAATAACGACGATAACAACGATGATAATGACAATAATAACGACGATATTAACGACGATAATGACGACGATAATAACGACGATAATATCGACGATAATAACGACGATAATATCGACGATAATAACGACGATAATAACGACGATAATAGCGATGATATTACCGTTGATTATAACGACGATAATAACGTTATATCGAAGATAATAACGACGATAATAACGACGATAACAACGATGATAACGACGATAATAACGACGACATTGACGACGATAATTTTGACGATAATAACTTTGATAATGACGATATTAACGACGATAACAACGATGATAATGACAATAATAACGACGATTTTAACGACGATAATAACGACGATAATAACGACAATAATATCGACGATAATAACGACGAAAATATCGACGATAATAACGACGTTAATAACGACGATAATAGCGATGATATTAACGTTGATTATAACGACGATAATAACGTTATGTCGAAGATAATAACGACGATAATAACGACGATAACAACGATGATAATGACGAAATGACGACGATATTAACGACGATAATTATGAGGATAATAACGAAGATAACATCGATGAAAATGACGATAATAACGACGATATTAACGACGATAATTATAGGGATAATAACGACGATAACAACGATGATAATGACAATAATAACGACGATTTTAACGACGATAATAAAGACGATAATAACGACGATAATATCGACGATAATAACGACGATAATATCGACGATAATAACGACGAAAAAAACGACGATAGTAGCGATGATATTAACGTTGATTATAACGCCGATAATAACGTTATATCGAAGATAATAACGACGATAATAACGACGATAACAATGATGATAATGACGAAATAACGACGATATTAACGACGATAATTATGACAATAATAACGACGATATTAACGACGATAATGACGACGATAATAACGACGATAATATCGACGATAATGACGACGATAATATCGACGATAATAACGACGATAATAACGACGGTAATAGCGATGATATTAACGTTGATTATAACGACGATAATAACGTTATATTTAAGATAATAACGACGATAATAACGACGATAACAACGATGATAATAACCACGATAATAACGACGTCATTGACGACGATAATTTTGACGATAATAACTATGATAATGACGATATTAACGACGATAACAACGATGATAATGACAATAATAACGACGATATTAACGACGATAATGACGACGATAATAACGACGATAATATCGACGATAATAACGACGATAATATCGACTTTAATAACGACGATAACAACGATTAAAATGACGAAATAACGACGATAATTTTGAGGATAATAACGACGATAACAAGGATGATAATGACGATATTAACGACGATAACAACTATGATAATGACGATAATAACGACGATATTAAAGACGATAATTATGAGGATAATAACGACGATAACAACGATGGTAATAACGACGATAATAACGAAGATAATGACGACTATAATTACGACGATAATAACGACGATAATAACGACGATAATACGGATGATAATAACAATAATAACGGCGACATTACGACGATAATTTTGACGATAATAACTATGATAATGACGATATTAACAACGATAACAACGATGATATTGACAAAATAACGACTATATTAACAACGATAAATATGAGGATAATAACGACGATAACAACGATGATAATACCGTCGATAATAACGACGACATTCACGACGATAATTATGAGGATAATAACGAAGATAACATCGATGAAAATGACGATAATAACGACGATATTAACGACGATAATTATAGGGATAATAACGACGATAACAACGATGATAATGACAATAATAACGACGATTTTAACGACGATAATAAAGACGATAATAACGACGATAATATCGACGATAATAACGACGATAATATCGACGATAATAACGACGAAAAAAACGACGATAGTAGCGATGATATTAACGTTGATTATAACGCCGATAATAACGTTATATCGAAGATAATAACGACGATAATAACGACGATAACAATGATGATAATGACGAAATAACGACGATATTAACGACGATAATTATGAGGATAATAACGAAGATAACATCGATGATAATAACGACGATAATAACGACGACAATGACGAAGATAATTTTGACGATAATAACTATGATAATGACGTTATTAACGACGATAACAACGATGATAATTACAATAATGACGACGATATTAACGACGATAATGACGACGATAATAACGACGATAATATCGACGATAATAACGACGAAAATATCGACGATAATAACGACGATAATAGCGATGATATTAACGTTGATTATGACGACGATAATAACGTTATATCGAATTTAATAACGACGATAATAAGGACGATAACAACGATGATAATGACGAAATAACGACGATATTAACGACGATAACAACGATGATAATGACGATAATAACGACGATAATATCGACGATAATTATGAGGATAATAACGACGATAACAACGATGACAATGACGATAATAACGACGATAACAGCGATGATAATTACGATAATAACGACGACATTAAAGACGATAATGGCGACGATAATAACGACGATAATATCGACGATAATAACAACGATAATAACGACGATAACTACGATGATAATGACAAAATAACGTCGATATTAAAGACGATATTTATGAGGATAATAACGACGATAATATCGACGATAATAACGACGAAAAAAACGACGATAGTAGCGATGATATTAACGTTGATTATAACGCCGATAATAACGTTATATCGAAGATAATAACGACGATAATAACGACGATAACTACGATGATAATGACAAAATAACGTCGATATTAACGACGATATTTATGAGGATAATAACGACGATAACAACGATGTTAATAACGACGATAATAACGACGACAATGACGAAGATAATTTTGACGATAATAACTATGATAATGACGTTATTAACGACGATAACAACGATGATAATTACAATAATGACGACGATATTAACGACGATAATGACGACGATAATAACGACGATAATATCGACGATAATAACGACGAAAATATCGACGATAATAACGACGATAATAGCGATGATATTAACGTTGATTATAACGACGATAATAACGTTATATCGAATTTAATAACGACGATAATAAGGACGATAACAACGATGATAATGACGAAATAACGACGATATTAACGACGATAACAACGATGATAATGACGATAATAACGACGATAATATCGACGATAATTATGAGGATAATAACGACGATAACAACGATGACAATGACGATAATAACGACGATAACAGCGATGATAATTACGATAATAACGACGATATTAACGACGATATTTATGAGGATAATAACGACGATAGCAACAATGATAATGACGATAATAACGACGACATTGACGACGATAATTTTGACGATAATAACTATGATAATGACGATATTAACGACGATAACAACGATGATAATGACAATAATAACGACGATATTAACGACGATAATGACGACGATAATAACGACGATAATATCGACGATAATAACGACGATAATATCGACGATAATAACGACGATAATAACGTTTGATAATAGCGATGATATTACCGTTGATTATAACGACGATAATAACGTTATATCGAAGATAATAACGACGATAATAACGACGATAACAACGATGATAACGACGATAATAACGACGACATTGACGACGATAATTTTGACGATAATAACGAAGATAACAACGATGAAAATGACGATAATAACGACGATAATATCGACGATAATAATGACGATAATAACAACGATAATAACGATGATAATGACAAAATAACGTCAATAATAACGACGATAATTATGAGGATAATAACGACGACATTGACGACGATAATTTTGACGATAATAACTATGATAATGACGATATTAACGACGATAACAACGATGATAATGACAATAATAACGACGATTTTAACGACGATAATATAGACGATAATAACGACGATAATATCGACGATAATAACGACGATAATATCGACGATAATAACGACGAAAAAAACGACGATAATAGCGATGATATTAACGTTGATTATAACGCCGATAATAACGTTATATCGAAGATAATAACGACGATAATAACGACGATAACAATGATGATCATGACGAAATAACGACGATATTAACGACGATAATTATGAGGATAATAACGAAGATAACATCGATAAAAATGACGATAATAACGACGATATTAACGACGATAATTATAAGGATAATAACGACGATAACAACGATGATAATAACTATAATAACGACGATATTAAAGACGATAATGGCGACGATAATAACGACGATAATTTCGACGATAAGAACGACGAAATAACGACGATAACAACGATGATAATAATGATAATAACAACAATATTAACGACGATAATTATGAGGATAAAAACGACGATAACAACGATGATAATGACGATAATAACGACGACATTGACGACGATAATTTTGACGATAATAAATATGATAATGACGACATTAACGACGATAACAACAATGATAATGACAATAATAACGACGATATTAACGACGATAATGATGACGATATTAACGACGATAATGACGACGATAATAACGACGATAATATCGACGATAATAACGACGATAATATCGACGATAATAACGACAATAATAACGACGATAATAGCGATGATATTAACGTTGATTATAACGACGATAATAACGTTATATCGATGATAATAATGACGATAATAACGACGATAACAACGATGATAATGACGAAATAACGACGATAATAACGACGATAATTATGAGGATAACAACGACGATAACAACCATGACAATGACGTTAATAACGACGATATTAACGACGATAATTATGAGGATAATAACGACGATAACAACGATGATAATGACGATAATAACGACGATAATAAAGACGATAATGGCGATGATAATGACCAAATAACGTCAATATTAACGACGATATTAACGACGATAATGACGACGATAATAACGACGATAATATCGACGAAAATAACGACGTTAATAACGACGATAATAGCGATGATATTAACGTTGATTATAACGACGATAATAACGTTATATCGAAGATAATAACGACGATAATAACGACGAAAATAACGACGATAATAGCGATGATATTAACGTTGATTATAACGACGATAATAACGTTATATCGAATTTAATAACGACGATAATAAGGACGATAACAACGATGATAATGACGAAATAACGACGATATTAACGACGTTAACAACGATGATAATGACGATAATAACGACGATAATAACGATGATAATTATGAGGATAATAACGACGATAACAACGATGACAATGACGATAATAACGACGATAACAGCGATGATAATGACAAAATAAC
Source organism: Dolichovespula media (assembly GCA_911387685.1). Lineage (NCBI taxonomy): Eukaryota > Metazoa > Arthropoda > Insecta > Hymenoptera > Vespidae > Dolichovespula > Dolichovespula media. The sequence goes on along the minus strand of OU426864.1, from coordinate 6,049,946 downwards.
GTCGATATTAAAGACGATATTTATGAGGATAATAACGACGAAAACAACGATGATAATAACGACGATAATAACGACGACATTGACGAAGATAATTTTGACGATAATAACTATGATAATGACGATATTAACGACGATAACAACGATGATATTGACAATAATGACGACGATATTAACGACGATAATAACGACGATAATATCGACGATAATAACGACGATTATATCGACGATAATAACGACGATAATAACGACGATAATAGCGATGATATTAACGTTGATTATAACGACGATAATAACGTTATATCGAAGATAATAACGACGATAATAACGACGATAGCAACGATGACAATAACGACGCTAATAACGACGACATTGACGACGATAATTCTGACGATAATAACTATGATAATGACGATATTAACGACGATAACAACGATGATAATGACAATAATAACGACGATATTAACGACGATAATGACGACGATAATAACGACGATAATATCGACGATAATAACAACGAAATAACGACGATAACAACGATGATAATAATGATAATAACAACAATATTAACGACGATAATTATGAGGATAATAACGACGATAACAAAGTTGATAATGACGATAATAACGACGACATTGACGACGATAATTTTGACGATAATAAATATGATAATGACGATATTAACGACGATAACAACGATGATAATGACAATAATAACGACGATATTAACGACGATAATGATGACGATATTAACGACGATAATGACGACGATAATAACGACGATAATATCGACGATAATAAGGACGATAATAGCGATGATATTAACGTTGATTATAACGACGATAATAACGTTATATCGAATTTAATAACGACGATAATAAGGACGATAACAACGATGATAATGACGAAATAACGACGATATTAACGACGATAACAACGATGATAATGACGATAATAACGACGATAATAACGATGATAATTATGAGGATAATAACGACGATAATAACGATGACAATGACGATAATAACGACGATAACAGCGATGATAATTACGATAATAACGACGATATTAAAGACGATAATGGCGACGATAGTAACGACGATAATATCGACGATAATAACAACGATAATAACGACGATAACTACGATGATAATGACAAAATAACGTCGATATTAAAGACGATATTTATGAGGATAATAACGACGAAAACAACGATGATAATAACGACGACATTCACGAAGATAATTTTGACGATAATAACTATGATAATGACGATATTAACGACGATAACAACGATGATAATGACAATAATGACGACGATATTAACGACGATAATGACGACGATAATAACGACGATAATATCGACCATAATAACGACGATAATATCGACGATAATAACGACGATAATATCGACGATAATAACGACGAAATAACGACGATAACAACGATGATAATAATGATAATAACAACAATATTAACGACGATAATTATGAGGATAATAACGACGATAACAACGTTGATAATGACGATAATAACGACGACATTGACGACGATAATTTTGACGATAATAACTATGATAATGACGATATTAACGACGATAACAACGATGATAATGACAATAATAACGACGATATTAACGACGATAATGACGTCGATAATAACGACGATAATATCGACGATAATAACGACGATTATATCGACGATAATAACGACGATAATAACGACGATAATAGCGATGATATTAACGTTGATTATAACGACGATAATAACGTTATATCGAAGATAATAACGACGATAATAACGACGATAACAACCATGATAACGACGATAATAACGACGACATTGACGACGATAATTTTGACGACAATAACTTTGATAATGACGATATTAACGACGATATCAACGATGATAATGACAATAATAACGACGATATTAACGACGATAATGTCGACGATAATAACGACGATAATATCGACGATAATAACGACGATAATATCGACGATAATAACGACGTTAATAACGACGATAATAGCGATGATATTAACGTTGATTATAACGACGATAATAACGTTATATCGATGATAATAACGACGATAATAACGACGATAACATCGATGAAAATGACGTAATAACGACGATTTTAACGACGATAATTATTAGGATAAGAACGACGATAACAACGATGATAATACCGTCGATAATAACGACGACATTAACGACGATAATTTTGACGATAATAACTAAGATAATGACGATATTAACGACGATAATACCGATGATAATGACAAAATAACGTCGATATTAATGACGATATTTATGAGGATAATAATGACGATAACAACGATGATAATAACGACGATAATAACGACGATAATAGCGATGATATTAACGTTGATTTTAACGACGATAATAACGTTATATCGAAGATAATAACGACGATATTAACGACGATAACAACGATGAAAATGAGGAAATAACGACGATATTAACGACGATCATTATGAGGATAATAACGAAGATAACAACGATGAAAATGACGATAATAACGACGATAATTATGAGGATAATAACGACGATAACAACGATGATAATAACTATAATAACGACGATATTAAAGACGATAATGGCGACGATAATAACGACGATAATATCGACGATAATAACGACGAAATAACGACGATAACAACGATGATAATAACGATAATAACAACGATATTAACGACGATATTTATGAGGATAATAACGACGATAGCTACGATGATAATGACGATAATAAGGACGATATTAACGACGATAATGACGTCGATAATAACGACGATAATATCGACGATAATAATGACGATAATAACAACGATAACAACGATGATAATGACAAAATAACGTCGATATTAACGACGAAAATTATGAGGAAAATAACGACGATAATAACGACGACATTGACGACGATAATTTTGACGATAATAACTATGATAATGACGATATTAACGACGATAACAACGATGATAATGACAATAATAACGACGATTTTAACGACGATAATAACGACAATAATAAAAACGATAATATCGACGATAAAAACGACGATAATATCGACGATAATAACGACGAAAATAACGACGATAATAGCGATGATATTAACGTTGATTATAACGCCGATAATAACGTTATATCGAAGATAATAACGATGATAATAACGACGATAACAACGATGATAATGACGAAATAACGACGATATTAACGACGACAATTATGAGGATAATAACGAAGATAACAACGATGAAAATGACGATAATAACGACGATATTAACGACGATAATTATGAGGATAATAACGACGATAACAACGATGATAATAACTATAATAACGACGATATTAAAGGCGATAATGGCGACGATAATTACGACGATAATATCGACGATAATAACGACGAAATAACGACGATAATTATGAGAATAATAACGACGATAACAACGATGATAATAACTATAATAACGACGATATTAAAGACGATAATGGCGATGATAATAACAACGATAATATCGACGATAATAACGACGAAATAACAACGATAACAACGATGATAATAACGATAATAACAACGATATTAACGAAGATATTTATGAGGATAATAACGACGATAGCAACAATAATAATGACGATAATAACGACGACATTGACGACGATAATTTTGACGATAATAACTATGATAATGACGATATTAACGAGGATAACAACGATGATAATGACAATAATAACGACGATATTAACGACGATAATGACGACGATAATAACGACGATAATATCGACGATAATAACGACGATAATATCGACGATAATAACGACGTTAATAACGACGATAATAGCGATGATATTAACGTGGATTATAACGACGATAATAACGTTACATCGAAGATAATAACGACGATAATAACGACCATAACAACGATGATAATAACGACGATAATAACGACGACATTGACGACGATAATTTTGACGATAATAACTATGATAATGACGATATTAACGACGATATAACGATGTTAATGACAATAATAACGACGACATTAACGACGATAATGACGACGATAATAACGACGATAAAATCGACGATAATAACGACGATAATATCGACGATAATAACGACGATAATAACGACGATAACAACGACGATAATGACGAAATAACGACGATATTAACGACGATAATTATGAGGATAATAACGAAGATAACAACGATGAAAATGACGATAATAACGACGATATTAACGACGATAATTATGAGGATAATAACGACGATAACAACGATGATAATAACTATAATAACGACGATATTAAAGACGATAATGGCGACGATAATAACGACGATAATATCGACGATAATAACGACGATTATATCGACGATAATAACGACGATAATAACGACGATAATAGCGATGATATTAACGTTGATTATAACGACGATAATAACGTTATATCGAAGATAATAACGACGATAATAACGACGATAGCAACGATGATAATAACGACGCTAATAACGACGACATTGACGACGATAATTCTGACGATAATAACTATGATAATGACGATATTAACGACGATAACAACGATGATAATAACAATAATAACGACGATATTAACGACGATAATGACGACGATAATATCGACGATAATATCGACGATAATAACGACGATAATATCGACGATAATAACGACGATAATAACGATGATAATAGCGATGATATTACTGTTGATTATAACGACGATAATAACGTTATATCGAAGATAATAACGACGATAATAACGACGATAACAACCATGATAACGACGATAATAACGACGACATTGACGACGATAATTTTGACGACAATAACTTTGATAACGACGATTTTAACGACGATAATAACGACGATAATAACGACGATAATATCGACGATAATAACGACGATAATATCGACGATAATAACGACGTTAATACCGACGATAATAGCGATGATATTAACGTTGATTATAACGACGATAATAACGTTATATCGAAGATAATAACGACCATAATAACGACGATATCAACGATGATAATGACGAAATAACTACGATATTAACGACGATAATTATGGGGATAATAACGAAGATAACAACGATGAAAATGACGATAATAACGACGATAATATCGACGATAATAATGACGATAATAACAACGATAATAACGATGATAATGACAAAATAACGTCGATAATAACGACGATAATTATGAGGATAATAACGACGACATTGACGACGATAATTTTGACGATAATAACTATGATAATGACGATATTAACGACGATAACAACGATGATAATGACAATAATAACGACGATTTTAACGACGATAATAAAGACGATAATAACAACGATAATATCGACGATAATAACGACGAAAAAAACGACGATAATAGCGATGATATTAACGTTGATTATAACGCCGATAATAACGTTATATCGAAGATAATAACGACGATAATAACGACGATAACAATGATGATAATGACGAAATAACGACGATATTAACGACGATAATTATGAGGATAATAACGAAGATAACATCGATGAAAATGACGATAATAACGACGATATTAACGACGATAATTATAAAGATAATAACGACGATAACAAAGATGATAATAACTATAATAACGACGATATTAAAGACGATAATGGCGACGATAATAACGACGATAATATCGACGATATTAACGACGAAATAACGACGATAACAACGATGATAATAATGATAATAACAACAATATTAACGACGATAATTATGAGGATAATAACGACGATAACAACGTTGATAATGACGATAATAACGACGACATTGACGACGATAATTTTGACGATAATAAATATGATAATGACGATATTAACGACGATAACAACGATGATAATGACAATAACAACGACGATATTAACGACGATAATGATGACGATGTTAACGACGATAATGACGACGATAATAACGACGATAATATAGACGATAATAACGACGATAATATCGACGATAATAACGACGATAATAACGACGATAATAGCGATGATAATGCCAAAATAACGTCAATATTAACGACGATATTAACGACGATAATGACGACGATATTAACGACGATAATACCGATGATAATGACAAAATAACGTCGATATTAATGACGATATTTATGAGGATAATAATGACGATAACAACGATGATAATAACGACGATAATAACGACGATAATAGCGATGATATTAACGTTGATTTTAACGACGATAATAACGTTATATCGAAGATAATAACGACGATATTAACGACGATAACAACGATGAAAATGAGGAAATAACGACGATATTAACGACGATCATTATGAGGATAATAACGAAGATAACAACGATGAAAATGACGATAATAACGACGATAATTATGAGGATAATAACGACGATAACAACGATGATAATAACTATAATAACGACGATATTAAAGACGATAATGGCGACGATAATAACGACGATAATATCGACGATAATAACGACGAAATAACGACGATAACAACGTTGATAATAACGATAATAACAACGATATTAACGACGATATTTATGAGGATAATAACGACGATAGCTACGATGATAATGACGATAATAAGGACTATATTAACGACGATAATGACGTCGATAATAACGACGATAATATCGACGATAATAATGACGATAATAACAACGATAACAACGATGATAATGACAAAATAACGTCGATATTAACGACGAAAATTATGAGGAAAATAACGACGATAATAACGACGACATTGACGACGATAATTTTGACGATAATAACTATGATAATGACGATATTAACGACGATAACAACGATGATAATGACAATAATAACGACGATTTTAACGACGATAATAACGACAATAATAACAACGATAATATCGACGATAAAAACGACGATAATATCGACGATAATAACGACGAAAATAACGACGATAATAGCGATGATATTAACGTTGATTATAACGCCGATAATAACGTTATATCGAAGATAATAACGATGATAATAACGACGATAACAACGATGATAATGACGAAATAACGACGATATTAACGACGACAATTATGAGGATAATAACGAAGATAACAACGATGAAAATGACGATAATAACGACGATATTAACGACGATAATTATGAGGATAATAACGACGATAACAACGATGATAATAACTATAATAACGACGATATTAAAGGCGATAATGGCGACGATAATTACGACGATAATATCGACGATAATAACGACGAAATAACGACGATATTAACGACGATAATTATTAGGATAAGAACGACGATAACAACGATGATAATACCGTCGATAATAACGACGACATTAACGACGATAATTTTGACGATAATAACTATGATAACGACGATATTAACGACGATAATGACGACGATAATAACGACGATAATATCGACGATAATAACGACGATAATATCGACGATAATAACGACGATAATAACGACGATAACAACGATGATAATGACGAAATAACGACGATATTAACGACGATAATTATGAGGATAATAACGAAGATAACAACGATGAAAATGACGATAATAACGACGATATTAACGACGATAATTATGAGGATAATAACGACGATAACAACGATGATAATAACTATAATAACGACGATATTAAAGACGATAATGGCGACGATAATAACGACGATAATATCGACGATAATAACGACGTAATAACGACGATAACAACGATGATAATAACGATAATAACAACGATATTAACGACGATATTTATGAGGATAATAACGACGATAGCAACGATGATAATGACGATAATAACGACGACATTGACGACGATAATTTTGACGATAATAACTATGATAATGACGATATTAACGACGATAACAACGATTATAATGACAATAATAACGACGATATTAACAACGATAATGACGTCGATAATAACGACGATAATATCGACGATAATAACGACGATAATATCGACGATAATAACGACGTTAATAACGACGATAATAGCGATGATATTAACGTTGATTATAACGACGATAATAACGTTATATCGAAGATAATAACGACGATAATAACGACGATAACAACGATGATAACGACGATAATAACGACGACAATGACGACGATAATTTTGACGATAATAACTATGATAATGACGATATTAACGACGATAACAACGATGATAATGACAATAATAACGACGATTTTAACGACGATAATAACGACGATAATAACGACGATAATATCGACGATAATAACGACGATAATATCGACGATAATAACGAAGATAATAACGACGATAATAGCGATGATATTAACGTTGATTATAACGCCGATAATAACGTTATATCGAAGATAATAACAATGATAATAACGACGATAACAACGATGATAATGACGAAATAACGACGATATTAACGACGATAATTATGAGGATAATAACGAAGATAACAACGATGAAAGTGACGATAATAACGACGATATTAACGACGATAATTATGAGGATAATAACGACAATAACAACGATGATAATAACTATAAAAACGACGATATTAAAGGCGATAATGGCGACGATAATTACGACGATAACATCGACGATAATAACGACGAAATAACGACGATATTAACGACGATAATTATTAGGATAAGAACGACGATAACAACGATGATAATACCGTCGATAATAACGACGACATTAACGACGATAATTTTGACGATAATAACTATGATAACGACGATATTAACGACGATAATGACGACGATAATAACGACGATAATATCGACGATAATAACGACGATAATATCGACGATAATAACGACGATAATAACGACGATAACAACGACGATAATGACGAAATAACGACGATATTAACGACGATAATTATGAGAATAATAACGAAGATAACAACGATGAAAATGACGATAATAACGACGATATTAACGACGATAATTATGAGGATAATAACGACGATAACAACGATGATAATAACTATAATAACGACGATATTAAAGACGATAATGGCGACGATAATAACGACGATAATATCGACGATAATAACGACGTAATAAGGACGATAACAACGATGATAATAACGATAATAACAACGATATTAACGACGATATTTATGATGATAATAACGACGATAGCAACGATGATAATGACGATAATAACGACGACATTGACGACGATAATTTTGACGATAATAACTATGATAATGACGATATTAACGACGATAACAACGATGATAATGACAATAATAACGACGATATTAACAACGATAATGACGTCGATAATAACGACGATAATATCGACGATAATAACGACGATAATATCGACGATAATAACGACGTTAATAACGACTATAATATCGATGATATTAACGTTGATTATAACGACGATAATAACGTTATATCGAAGATAATAACGACGATAATAACGACGATAACAACGATGATAACGACGATAATAACGACGACAATGACGACGATAATTTTGACGATAATAACTATGATAATGACGATATTAACGACGATAAGAACGATGATAATGACAATAATAACGACGATTTTAACGACGATAATAACGACGATAATAACGACGATAATATCGACGATAATAACGACGATAATATCGACGATAATAACGACGATAATAACGACGATAATAGCGATGATATTAACGTTGATTATAACGCCGATAATAACGTTATATCGAAGATAATAACGACGATAATAACGACGATATCAACGATGATAATGACGAAATAACTACGATATTAATGACGATAATTATGAGGATAATAACGAAGATAACAACGATGAAAATGACGATAATAACGACGATAATATCGACGATAATAATGACGATAATAACAACGATAATAACGATGATAATGACAAAATAACGTCGATATTAACGACGATAATTATGAGGATAATAACGACGACATTGACGACGATAATTTTGACGATAATAACTATGATAATGACGATATTAACGACGATAACAACGATGATAATGACAATAATAACGACGATTTTAACGACGATAATAAAGACGATAATAACGACAATAATATCGACGATAATAACGACGATAATATCGACGATAATAACGACGAAAAAAACGACGATAATAGCGATGATATTAACGTTGATTATAACGCCGATAATAACGTTATATCGAAGATAATAACGACGATAATAACGACGATAACTATGATGATAATGACAAAATAACGTCGATATTAACGACGATATTTATGAGGATAATAACAACGATAACAACGATGATAATAACGACGATAATAACGACGACAATGACGAAGATAATTTTGACGATAATAACTATGATAATGACGTTATTAACGACGATAACAACGATGATAATGACAATAATGACGACGATATTAACGACGATAATGACGACGATAATAACGACGATAATATCGACGATAATAACGACGATAATATCGACGATAATAACGACGATAATAACGACGATAATAGCGATGATATTACCGTTGATTATAACGACGATAATAACGTTATATCGAAGATAATAACGACGATAATAACGACGATAACAACGATGATAACGACGATAATAACGACGACAATGACGACGATAATTTTGACGATAATAACTATGATAATGACGATATTAACGACGATAACAACGATGATAATGACAATAATAACGACGATTTTAACGACGATAATAAAGACGATAATAACGACGATAATATCGACGATAATAACAATGATAATATCGACGATAATAACGACGAAAAAAACGACGATAATAGCGATGATATTAACGTTGATTATAACGCCGATAATAACGTTATATCGAAGATAATAACGATGATAATAACGACGATAACAACGATGATAATGACGAAATAACGACGATATTAACGACGATAATTATGAGGATAATAACGAAGATAACAACGATGAAAATGACGATAATAACGACGATATTAACGACGATAATTATGAGGATAATAAGGACGATAACAACGATAATAATGACGAAATAACGACGATATTAACGACGATAACAACGATGATAATGACGATAATGACGACGATAATAACGATGATAATTATGAGGATAATAACGACGATAACAACGATGACAATGACGATAATAACGACGATAACAGCGATGATAATTACGATAATAACGACGATATTAAAGACGATAATGGCTACGATAATAACGACGATAATATCGACGATAATTACAACGATAATAACGACGATAACTAAGATGATAATGACAAAATAACGTCGATATTAAAGACGATATTTATGAGGATAATAACGACGATAACAACGATGATAATAACGACGATAATAACGACGACATTGACGAAGATAATTTTGACGAAAATAACTATGATAATGACGATATTAACGACGATAACAACTATGATAATGACAATAATGACGACGATATTAACGACGATAATGACGACGATAATAACGACGATAATATCGACGATAACAACGACGAAAATATCGACGATAATAACGACGATATTAACGACGATAATAGCGATGATATTAACGTTGATTATAACGACGATAATAACATTATATCGAATTTAATAACGACGATAATAACGACGATAACAACGATGATAATGACGAAATAACGACGATATTAATGACGATCATTATGAGGATAATAACGAAGATAACAACGATGAAAATGACGATAATAACGACGATAATTATGAGGATAATAACGACGATAACAACGATGATAATAACTATAATAACGACGATATTAAAGACGATAATGGCGACGATAATAACGACGATAATATCGACGATAATAACGACGAAATAACGACGATAACAACGTTGATAATAACGATAATAACAACGATATTAACGACGATATTTATGAGGATAATAACGACGATAGCTACGATGATAATGACGATAATAAGGACTATATTAACGACGATAATGACGTCGATAATAACGACGATAATATCGACGATAATAATGACGATAATAACAACGATAACAACGATGATAATGACAAAATAACGTCGATATTAACGACGAAAATTATGAGGAAAATAACGACGATAATAACGACGACATTGACGACGATAATTTTGACGATAATAACTATGATAATGACGATATTAACGACGATAACAACGATGATAATGACAATAATAAGGACGATTTTAACGACGATAATAACGACAATAATAACAACGATAATATCGACGATAAAAACGACGATAATATCGACGATAATAACGACGAAAATAACGACGATAATAGCGATGATATTAACGTTGATTATAACGCCGATAATAACGTTATATCGAAGATAATAACGATGATAATAACGACGATAACAACGATGATAATGACGAAATAACGACGATATTAACGACGATAATTATGAGGATAATAACGAAGATAACAACGATGAAAATGACGATAATAACGACGATATTAACGACGATAATTATGAGGATAATAACGACGATAACAACGATGATAATAACTATAATAACGACGATATTAAAGTCGATAATGGCGACGATAATTACGACGATAATATCGACGATAATAACGACGAAATAACGACGATATTAACGACGATAATTATTAGGATAAGAACGACGATAACAACGATGATAATACCGTCGATAATAACGACGACATTAACGACGATAATTTTGACGATAATAACTATGATATCGACGATATTAACGACGATAATGACGACGATAATAACGACGATAATATCGACGATAATAACGACGATAATATCGACGATAATAACGACGATAATAACGACGATAACAACGACGATAATGACAAAATAACAACGATATTAACGACGATAATTATGAGGATAATAACGAAGATAACAACGATGAAAATGACGATAATAACGACGATATTAACGACGATAATTATGAGGATAATAACGACGATAACAACGATGATAATAACTATAATAACGACGATATTAAAGACGATAATGGCGACGATAATAACGACGATAATATCGACGATAATAACGACGTAATAACGACGATAACAACGATGATAATAACGATAATAACAACGATATTAACGACGATAACTACGATGATAATGACAAAATAACGTCGATATTAACGACGATATTTATGAGGATAATAACGACGATAACAACGATGATAATAACGACGATAATAACGACGACAATGACGAAGATAATTTTGACGATAATAACTATGATAATGACGTTATTAACGACGATAACAACGATGATAATGACAATAATGACGACGATATTAACGACGATAATGACGACGATCATAACGACGATAATAACGACGATAATATCGATGATATTAACGTTGATTATAACGACGATAATAACGTTATATCGAACATAATAACGACGATAATAACGACGATAACAACGATGAGTATGACGAAATAACGACGATATTAACGACGATCATTATGAGGATAATAACGAAGATAACAACGATGAAAATGACGATAATAACAACGATATTAACGACGATATTTATGAGGATAATAACGACGATAGCAACGATGATAATGACGATAATAACGACGATATTAACGACGATAATAACGACGATAATATCGACGATAATAACGACGATAATATCGACGATTATAACGACGATAATAACGACGATAATAGCGATGATATTACCGTTGATTATAACGACGATAATAACGTTATATCGAAGATAATAACGACGATAATAACGACTATAACAACGATGATAACGACGATAATAACGACGACAATGACGACGATAATTTTGACGATAATAACTATGATAATGACGATATTAACGACGATAACAACGATGATAATGACAATAATAACGACGATTTTAACGACGATAATAACAACGATAATAACGACGATAATATCGACGATAATAACGACGATAATATCGACGATAATAACGACGATAATAACGACGATAATAGCGATGATATTAACGTTGATTATAACGCCGATAATAACGTTATATCGAAGATAATAACGACGATAATAACGACGAAATAACTACGATATTAACGACGATAATTATGAGGATAATAACGAAGATAACAACGATGAAAATGACGATAATAACAACGATAATATCGACGATAATAATGACGATAATAACAACGATAATAACGATGATAATGACAAAATAACGTCGATATTAACGACGATAATTATGAGGATAATAACGACGACATTGACGACGATAATTTTGACGATAATAACTATGATAATGACGATATTAACGACGATAACAACGATGATAATGACAATAATAACGACGATTTTAACGACGATAATAAAGACGATAATAACGACGATAATATCGACGATAATAACGACGATAATATCGACGATAATAACGACGAAAAAAACGACGATAATAGCGATGATATTAACGTTGATTATAACGCCGATAATAACGTTATATCGAAGATAATAACGACGATAATAACGACGATAACTACGATGATAATGACAAAATAACGTCGATATTAACGACGATATTTATGAGGATAATAACGACGATAACAACGATGATAATAACGACGATAATAACGACGACAATGACGAAGATAATTTTGACGATAATAACTATGATAATGACGTTATTAACGACGATAACAACGATGATAATGACAATAATGACGACGATATTAACGACGATAATGACGACGATCATAACGACGATAATAACGACGATAATATCGATGATATTAACGTTGATTATAACGACGATAATAACGTTATATCGAACATAATAACGACGATAATAACGACGATAACAACGATGAGTATGACGAAATAACGACGATATTAACGACGATCATTATGAGGATAATAACGAAGATAACAACGATGAAAATGACGATAATAACAACGATATTAACGACGATATTTATGAGGATAATAACGACGATAGCAACGATGATAATGACGATAATAACGACGATATTAACGACGATAATAACGTCGATAATAACGACGATAATATCGACGATAATAATGACGATAATAACAACGATAACAACGATGATAATGACAAAATAACGACGATAATATCGACGATAATAACGACGATAACAACGATGATAATGACAAAATATCGTCGATATTAACGACGATAATTATGAAGATAATAACGACGATAACAACGATGATAATGACGATAATAACGACGATATAAACGACGATAATTATGAGAATAATAACGACGATAACAACGATGATAATAACGATAATAACGACGATATTAACGACGATAATTATGAGGATAATAACGATGATAACAACGATGATAATGATGATAATAACGACGATATTAACGACAATAAAAACGACGACAATTACGAAGACATTAACGACGATAATTTTGACGATAATAACTATGATAATGACGATATTAACGACGATAACAACGATGATAATGACAATAATAACGACGATTTTAACGACGATAATAACGACGATAATAACGACGATAATATCGACGATAATAACGACGATAATATCGACGATAATAACGACGATAATAACGACGATAATAGCGATGATATTAACGTTGATTATAACGCCGATAATAACGTTATATCGAAGATAATAACGATGATAATAACGACGATAACAACGATGATAATGACGAAATAACGACGACATTAACGACGATAATTATGAGGATAATAACGAAGATAACAACGATGAAAATGACGATAATAACGACGATATTAACGACGATAATTATGGGGATAATAACGGCGATAACAACGATGATAATAACTATAATAACGACGATATTAAAGGCGATAATGGCGACGATAATTACGACGATAATATCGACGATAATAACGACGAAATAACGACGATATTAACGACGATAATTATTAGGATAAGAACGACGATAACAACGATGATAATACCGTCAATAATAACGACGACATTAACGACGATAATTTTGACGATAATAACTATGATAACGACGATATTAACGACGATAATGACGACGATAATAACGACGATAATATCGACGATAATAACGACGATAATATCGACGATAATAACGACGATAATAACGACGATAACAACGACGATAATGACGAAATAACGACGATATTAACGACGATAATTATGAGGATAATAACGAAGATAACAACGATGAAATGACGATAATAACGACGATATTAACGACGATAATTATGAGGATAATAACGACGATAACAACGATGATAATAACGACGCTAATAACGACGACATTATCGACGATAATTCTGACGATAATAACTATGATAATGACGATATTAACGACGATAACAACGATGATAATGACAATAATAACGACGATTTTAACGACGATAATAACGACGATAATAACGACGTTAATAACGACGATAATAGCGATGATATTAAAGTTGATTATAACGACGATAATAACGTTATATCGAAGATAATTACGACGATAATAACGACGATAACAACGACGATAATAACGACGATAATAACGACGACATTGACGACGATAATAACTATGATAATGACGATATCAACGACGATAACAACGATGATAATGACAATAATAACGACGATATTAACGACGATAATGACGACGATAATAACGACGATAATATCGACGATAATAACGACGATAATATCGACGATAATAACGACGATAATAACGACGATAATAGCGATGATATTACCGTTGATTATAACGACGATAATAACGTTATATCGAAGATAATAACGACGATAATAACGACGATAACAACGATGATAATGACGAAATAACGACGATATTAACGACGATCATTATGAGGATAATAACGATGATGACAACGATGAAAATGACGATAATAACGACGATATTAACGACGATAATTATGAGGATAATAACGACGATAACAACGATGATAACTACGATGATAATGACAAAATAACGTCGATATTAACGACGATATTAACGACGATAATGACGACGATATTAACGAAGATAATAGCGATGATAATGACAAAATAACGTCGATATTAACGACGATATTTATGAGGATAATAATGACGATAACAACGATGATAATAACGACGATAATAACGACGATAATAACGACGATAACAACGATGAAAATGAGGAAATAACGACGATAATTTTGAGGATAATAACGACAATAACAACGATGATAATGACGATAATAACGACGACATTGACGACGATAATTTTGACGATAATAAATATGATAATGACGATATTAACGACGATAACAACAATGATAATGATAATAATAACGACGATATTAACGACGATAATGATGACGATATTAACGATGATAATGACGACGATAATAATGACGATAATATCGACGATAATAACGACGATAATATCGACGATAATAACGACGATAATAACGACGATAATAGCGATGATAATGACAAAATAACGTCGATATTAACGACGATATTTATGAGGATGATAATGACGATAACAACGATGATAATAACGACGCTAATAACGACGACATTGACGACGATAATTTTGACGATAATAACTTTGATAATGACGATATTAACGACGATAACAACGATGATAATAACGATAATAACAACGATATTAACGACGAAAATTATGAGGATAATGACGACGATAACAACGATGATGATATTGACGATAATAACGACGACATTGAGGACGATAATTTTGACGATAATAACTATGATAATGACGATATTAACGACGATAACAACGATGATAATGACAATAATAACGACGATATTAACGACGATAATGACGACGATAATAACTATGATAATGACGTTATTAACGCCGATAATGACAACGATATTAACGACGATAATGACGACGATAATAACGACGATAATATCGACGATAATAACGACGATAATAACGACGATAATAGCGATGATATTAACGTTGATTATAACGACGATAATAACGTTATATCGAAGATAATAACGACGATAATAACGACGATAACAACGATGATAATAACGACGATAATAACGACGTCATTGACGACGATAATTTTGACGATAATAACTATGATAATGACGATATTAACGACGATAACGACGAAATTAACGACGATAATGACGACGATATTAACGACGATAATGACGACGATAATAACGACGATAATATCGACGATAATAACGACGATAATAACGAAGATAATAGCGATGATAATAACGTTGATTATAACGACCATAATAACGTTATATCGAAGATAATAACGACGATATTAACGACGATAATTATGAGGATAATAACGAAGATAATAACGATGAAAATGACGATGATAACGACGATAACTATGAGGAAAATAACGACGATAATAACGACGACATTGACGACGATAATTTTGACGATAATAACTATGATAATGACGATATTAACTACGATAACAACGATGATAATGGCAATAATAACGACGATTTATCGGCGATAATAACGACAATAATAACGATGATAATGACGAAATAACGACGATATTAACGACGATAATTATGAGGATAATAACGAAGATAACAACGATGAAAATGACGATGATAACGACGATAATTATGAGGATAATAACGATAATAACAACGATATTAACGACGATAATGACGACGATAATAACGACGATAATATCGACGATAATAACGACGATAATATCGACGATAATAACGACGATAATAACGACCTTAATAACGATGATATTAACGTTGATTATAACGACGATAATAACGTTATATCGAAGATAATAACGACGATAATAAGGACGATAACAACGATGATAATAACGGCGATAATAACGACGACATTGACGACGATAATTTTGACGATAATAACTATGATAATGACGATATTAACGACGATTACAACGATGATAATGACAATAATAACGACGATATTAACGACGATAACAACGATGATAATGACGAAATAACGACGATATTAACGACGATCACTATGAGGATAATAACGAATATAACAACGATGAAAATGACGATAATAACGACAATAATATCGACGATAATAATGACGATAATAACGACGATAACAACGATGATAATGACGAAATAACGACGATATTAACGACGATAATTATGAGGATAATAACGAAGATAACAACGATGAAAATGACGATAATAACGACGATATTAACGACGATAATGACGACGATAATAACGACGATAATATCGACGATAATAACGACGATAATATCGACGATAATAACGACGATAATAACGACGATAATAGCGATGATATTACCGTTGATTATAACGACGATAATAACGTTATATCGAAGATAATAACGACGATAATAACGACGATAACAACGATGATAATGACGAAATAACGACGATATTAACGACGATCATTATGAGGATAATAACGATGATGACAACGATGAAAATGACTATAATAACGACGATATTAACGACGATAATTATGAGGATAATAACGACGATAACAACGATGATAACTATAATAACGACGATATTAAAGACGATAATGGCGACGATAATAACGACGATAATATCGACGATAATAACGAAGAAATAACGACGATAACAACGATGATAATAACGATAATAACAACGATATTAACGACGATATTTATGAGGATAATAACGACGATAGCAACGATGATAATGACGATAATAACGACGACATTGACGACGATAATTTTGACGATAATAACTATGATAATGACGATATTAACGACGATAACAACGACGATAATGACAGTAATAACGACGATATTAACGACGATAATGACGACGATAATAACGACGATAATATCGACGATAATAACGACGATTATAACGACGATAATAGCGATGATATTAACGTTGATTAACACGACGATAATAACGTTATATCGAAGATAATAACGACGATAATAACGACGATAACAACGATGATAATAACGACGATAATAACGACGACATTGACGACGATAATATTGACGATAATAACTATGATAATGACGATATTAACGACGATAACAACGATGATAATGACAATAATAACGACGATATTAACGACGATATTTATGAGGATAATAGCGACGATAACAACGATGATAATAACGACTATAATATCGACGATAATAACGACGATAATAACGACGATAATAGCGATGATATTAACGTTGATTATAACGACGATAATAACGTTATATCGAAGATAATAACGACGATAATAACGACGATAACAAAGATGATAATGACGAAATAACGACGATATTAACGACGATAATTATGAGGATAATAACGAAGATAACATCGATGAAAATGACGATAATAACGACGATAATTATGAGGATAATAACGACGATAACAACGATGATAATGACGATAATAACGACGACATTGACGACGATAATTTTGACGATAATAAATATGATAATGACGATATTAACGACGATAACAACGATGATAATGACAATAATAACGACGATATTAACGACAATAATGATGACAATATTAACGACGATAATGACGACGATATTAAAGACGATAATGGCGACGATAATAACGACGATAATATCGACGATAATAACTACGATAATAACGACGATAACTACGATGATAATGACAAAATAACGTCGATATTAACGACGATATTAACGACGATAATGACGACGATATTAACGACGATAATAGCGATGATAATGACAAAATAACGTCGATATTAACGACGATATTTATGAGGATAATAATGACGATAACAACGATGATAATAACGACGATAATAACGACGATAATAGCGATGATATTAACGTTGATTTTAACGACGATAATAACGTTATATCGAAGATAATAACGACGATAATAACGACGATAACAACGATGAAAATGAGGAAATAACGACGATAATTTTGAGGATAATAACGACAATAACAACGATGATAATGACGATAATAACGACGACATTGACGACGATAATTTTGACGATAATAAATATGATAATGACGATATTAACGACGATAACAACAATGATAATGATAATAATAACGACGATATTAACGACGATAATGATGACGATATTAACGAAGATAATGACGACGATAATAACGACGATAATATCGACGATAATAACGACGATAATATCGACGATAATAACGACGATAATAACGACGATAATAGCGATGATAATGACAAAATAACGTCGATATTAACGACGATATTTATGAGGATGATAATGACGATAACAACGATGATAATAACGACGCTAATAACGACGACATTGACGACGATAATTTTGACGATAATAACTATGATAATGACGATATTAACGACGATAACAACGATGATAATAACGATAATAACAACGATATTAACGACGATAATTATGAGGATAATGACGACGATAACAACGATGATAATGACGATAATAACGACGACATTGACGACGATAATTTTGACGATAATAACTATGATAATGACGATATTAACGACGATAACAACGATGATAATGACAATAATAACGACGATATTAACGACGATAATGACGACGATAATAACTATGATAATGACGTTATTAACGACGATAATGACAACGATATTAACGACGATAATGACGACGATAATAACGACGATAATATCGACGATAATAACGACGATAATAACGACGATAATAGCGATGATATTAACGTTGATTATAACGACGATAATAACGTTATATCGAAGATAATAACGACGATAATAACGACGATAACAACGATGATAATAACGACGATAATAACGACGAAACTGACGACGATAATTTTGACGATAATAACTATGATAATGACGATATTAACGACGATAACAACGATGATAATGACAATAATAACGACGATATTAACGACGATAATGACGACGATAATAACGACGATAATATCGACGATAATAACGACGATAATATCGACTTTAATAACGACGATAACAACGATGAAAATGACGAAATAACGACGATAATTTTGAGGATAATAACGACGATAACAAGGATGATAATGACGATAATAACGACGACATTGACGACGATAATTTTGACGATAATAACTATGATAATGACGTTATTAACGACGATAACAACGATGATAATGACAATAATAGCGACGATATTAACGACGATAATGACGACGATAATAACGACGATAATATCGACGATAATAACGTCGATAATAACGACGATAATAGCGATGATATTAACGTTGATTATAACGACGATAATAACGTTATATCGAAGATAATAACGACGATAATAACGACGATAACAACGATGATAATGACGATATAACGACGATATTAACGTCGATAATAATGAGGATAATAACGAAGATATCCTCGATGATAACGACGATAATATCGCCGATAATAACGACGATAATAACGACGATAATAGCGATGATAATGACAAAATAACGTCGATATTAACGATGATATTTATGAGGATAATAATGACGATAATAACGATGATAATAACGATGATAATAACGACGATATTGACGACGATAATTTTGACGGTAATAACTATGATAATGACGATATTTACGACGATAACAACGATGATAATATCGACGATAATAACGACGATAATATCGAAGATAATAACGACGATAATAACGACGATAATAGCGATGATATTAACGTTGATTATAACGACGATAATAACGTTATATCGAAGATAATAACGACGATAACAACGATGATAATGTCGAAATAACTACGATATTAACGACGATAATTATGAGGATAATAATGACGATAACAACGATGATAATAACGACGATAATAACGACGATAATAGCGATGATATTAACGTTGATTTTAACGACGATAATAACGTTATATCGAAGATAATAACGACGATAATAACGACGATAACAACGATGAAAATGAGGAAATAACGACGATAATTTTGAGGATAATAACGACAATAACAACGATGATAATGACGATAATAACGACGACATTGACGACGATAATTTTGACGATAATAAATATGATAATGACGATATTAACGACGATAACAACAATGATAATGATAATAATAACGACGATATTAACGACGATAATGATGACGATATTAACGAAGATAATGACGACGATAATAACGACGATAATATCGACGATAATAACGACGATAATATCGACGATAATAACGACGATAATAACGACGATAATAGCGATGATAATGACAAAATAACGTCGATATTAACGACGATATTTATGAGGATGATAATGACGATAACAACGATGATAATAACGACGCTAATAACGACGACATTGACGACGATAATTTTGACGATAATAACTTTGATAATGACGATATTAACGACGATAACAACGATGATAATAACGATAATAACAACTATATTAACGACGATAATTATGAGGATAATGACGACGATAACAACGATGATAATGACGATAATAACGACGACATTGACGACGATAATTTTGACGATAATAACTATGATAATGACGATATTAACGACGATAACAACGATGATAATGACAATAATAACGACGATATTAACGACGATAATGACGACGATAATAACTATGATAATGACGTTATTAACGCCGATAATGACAACGATATTAACGACGATAATAACGACGATAATAACGACGATAATATCGACGATAATAACGACGATAATAACGACGATAATAGCGATGATATTAACGTTGATTATAACGACGATAATAACGTTATATCGAAGATAATAACGACGATAATAACGACGATAACAACGATGATAATAACGACGATAATAACGACGACATTGACGACGATAATTTTGACGATAATAACTATGATAATGACGATATTAACGACGATAACAACGATGATAATGACAATAATAACGACGATATTAACGACGATAATGACGACGATAATAACGACGATAATATCGACGATAATAACGACGATAATATCGACTTTAATAACGACGATAACAACGATGAAAATGACGAAATAACGACGATAATTTTGAGGATAATAACGACGATAACTACGATGATAATGACGATAATAACGACGACATTGACGACGATAATTTTGACGATAATATCTATGATAATGACGTTATTAACGACGATAACAACGATGATAATGACAATAATAACGACGATATTAACGACGATAATGACGACGATAATAACGACGATAATATCGACGATAATAACGTCGATAATAACGACGATAATAGCGATGATATTAACGTTGATTATAACGACGATAATAACGTTATATCGAAGATAATAACGACGATAATAACGACGATAACAACGATGATAATGACGATATAACGACGATATTAACGTCGATAATAATGAGGATAATAACGAAGATATCCTCGATGATAACGACGATAATATCGCCGATAATAACGACGATAATAACGACGATAATAGCGATGATAATGACAAAATAACGTCGATATTAACGATGATATTTATGAGGATAATAATGACGATAATAACGATGATAATAACGATGATAATAACGACGATATTGACGACGATAATTTTGACGGTAATAACTATGATAATGACGATATTTACGACGATAACAACGATGATAATATCGACGATAATAACGACGATAATATCGAAGATAATAACGACGATAATAACGACGATAATAGCGATGATATTAACGTTGATTATAACGACGATAATAACGTTATATCGAAGATAATAACGACGATAACAACGATGATAATGACGAAATAACGACGATATTAACGACGATAATTATGAGGATAATAACGACGATAACAACGATGATAATGACGATAATAACGACGACATTGACGACGATAATTTTGACGATAATAACTATGATAATGACGATATTAACAACGATAAAAACGATGATATTGACAAAATAACGACGATAATAACGACGATAATAGCGATGATATTAACGTTGATTTCAACGACGAAAATAACGTTATATCGAAGATAATAACGACGATAATAACGACGATAACAACGATGAAAATGACGAAATAACGATGATAATTTTGAGGATAATAACGACAATAACAAGGTTGATAATAACGATAATAACGACGATATTAAAGACGACATTGACGACGATAATTTTTACGATAATAACTATGATAATGACGATATTAACGACGATAACAACGATGATAATGACAATAAAAACTACGATATTAACGACGATAATTACGACGATAATAACGACGATAATATCGACGATAATAACGACGATAATATCGACGATAATAACGACGATAATAACGACGATAATAGCGATGATATTAACGTTGATTATAACGACGATAATAACGTTATATCGAAGATAATAACGACGATAATAACGACGATAACAAAGATGATAATGACGAAATAACGACGATATTAACGACGATAATTATGAGGATAATAACGAAGATAACATCGATGAAAATGACGATAATAACGACGATATTAACGACGATAATTATGAGGATAATAACGACGATAACAACGATGATAATGACGATAATAACGACGACATTGACGACGATAATTTTGACGATAATAAATATGATAATGACGATATTAACGACGATAACAACGATGATAATGACAATAATAACGACGATATTAACGACAATAATGATGACAATATTAACGACGATAATGACGACGATATTAAAGACGATAATGGCGACGATAATAACGACGATAATATCGACGATAATAACAACGATAATAACGACGATAACTACGATGATAATGACAAAATAACGTCGATATTAACGACGATATTAACGACGATAATGACGACGATATTAACGACGATAATAGCGATGATAATGACAAAATAACGTCGATATTAACGACGATATTTATGAGGATAATAATGACGATAACAACGATGATAATAACGACGATAATAACGACGATAATAGCGATGATATTAACGTTGATTTTAACGACGATAATAACGTTATATCGAAGATAATAACGACGATAATAACGACGATAACAACGATGAAAATGAGGAAATAACGACGATAATTTTGAGGATAATAACGACAATAACAACGATGATAATGACGATAATAACGACGACATTGACGACGATAATTTTGACGATAATAAATATGATAATGACGATATTAACGACGATAACAACAATGATAATGATAATAATAACGACGATATTAACGACGATAATGATGACGATATTAACGAAGATAATGACGACGATAATAACGACGATAATATCGACGATAATAACGACGATAATATCGACGATAATAACGACGATAATAACGACGATAATAGCGATGATAATGACAAAATAACGACGATATTAACGACGATAATTATGAGGATGATAATGACGATAACAACGATGATAATAACGACGCTAATAACGACGACATTGACGACGATAATTTTGACGATAATAACTATGATAATGACGATATTAACGACGATAACAACGATGATAATAACGATAATAACGACGATATTAACGACGATAATTATGAGGATAATAACGACGATAACAACGATGATAATGACGATAATAACGACGACATTGACGACGATAATTTTGACGATAATAACTATGATAATGACGATATTAACGACGATAACAACGATGATAATGACAATAATAACGACGATATTAACGACGATAATGACGACGATAATAACTATGATAATGACGTTATTAACGCCGATAATGACAACGATATTAACGACGATAATGACGACGATAATAACGACGATAATATCGACGATAATAACGACGATAATAACGACGATAATAGCGATGATATTAACGTTGATTATAACGACGATAATAACGTTATATCGAAGATAATAACGACGATAATAACGACGATAACAACGATGATAATAACGACGATAATAACGACGTCATTGACGACGATAATTTTGACGATAATAACTATGATAATGACGATATTAACGACGATAACAACGATGATAATGACAATAATAACGACGATATTAACGACGATAATGACGACGATAATAACGACGATAATATCGACGATAATAACGACGATAATATCGACTTTAATAACGACGATAACAACGATGAAAATGACGAAATAACGACGATAATTTTGAGGATAATAACGACGATAACTACGATGATAATGACGATAATAACGACGACATTGACGACGATAATTTTGACGATAATAACTATGATAATGACGATATTAACGACGATAACAACGATGATAATGACAATAATAACGACGATATTAACGACGATAATGACGACGATAATAACTATGATAATGACGTTATTAACGCCGATAATGACAACGATATTAACGACGATAATGACGACGATAATAACGACGATAATATCGACGATAATAACGACGATAATAACGACGATAATAGCGATGATATTAACGTTGATTATAACGACGATAATAACGTTATATCGAAGATAATAACGACGATAATAACGACGATAACAACGATGATAATAACGACGATAATAACGACGTCATTGACGACGATAATTTTGACGATAATAACTATGATAATGACGATATTAACGACGATAACAACGATGATAATGACAATAATAACGACGATATTAACGACGATAATGACGACGATAATAACGACGATAATATCGACGATAATAACGACGATAATATCGACTTTAATAACGACGATAACAACGATGAAAATGACGAAATAACGACGATAATTTTGAGGATAATAACGACGATAACTACGATGATAATGACGATAATAACGACGACATTGACGACGATAATTTTGACGATAATATCTATGATAATGACGATATTAACGACGATAACAACGATGATAATGACAATAATAGCGACGATATTAACGACGATAATGACGACGATAATAACGACGATAATATCGACGATAATAACGTCGATAATAACGACGATAATAGCGATGATATTAACGTTGATTATAACGACGATAATAACGTTATATCGAAGATAATAACGACGATAATAACGACGATAACAACGATGATAATGACGATATAACGACGATATTAACGTCGATAATAATGAGGATAATAACGAAGATATCCTCGATGATAACGACGATAATATCGCCGATAATAACGACGATAATAACGACGATAATAGCGATGATAATGACAAAATAACGTCGATATTAACGATGATATTTATGAGGATAATAATGACGATAATAACGATGATAATAACGATGATAATAACGACGATATTGACGACGATAATTTTGACGGTAATAACTATGATAATGACGATATTTACGACGATAACAACGATGATAATATCGACGATAATAACGACGATAATATCGAAGATAATAACGACGATAATAACGACGATAATAGCGATGATATTAACGTTGATTATAACGACGATAATAACGTTATATCGAAGATAATAACGACGATAACAACGATGATAATGACGAAATAACTACGATATTAACGACGATAATTATGAGGATAATAACGACGATAACAACGATGATAATGACGATAATAACGACGACATTGACGACGATAATTTTGACGATAATAACTATGATAATAACGATATTAACAACGATAAAAACGATGATATTGACAAAATAACGACGATAATAACGACGATAATAGCGATGATATTAACGTTGATTTCAACGACGAAAATAACGTTATATCGAAGATAATAACGACGATAATAACGACGATAACAACGATGAAAATGACGAAATAACGATGATAATTTTGAGGATAATAACGACAATAACAAGGTTGATAATAACGATAATAACGACGATATTAAAGACGACATTGACGACGATAATTTTTACGATAATAACTTTGATAATGACGATATTAACGACGATAACAACGATGATAATAACGATAATAACAACTATATTAACGACGATAATTATGAGGATAATGACGACGATAACAACGATGATAATGACGATAATAACGACGACATTGACGACGATAATTTTGACGATAATAAATATGATAATGACGATATTAACGACGATAACAACGATGATAATGACAATAATAACGACGATATTAACGACAATAATGATGACAATATTAACGACGATAATGACGACGATATTAAAGACGATAATGGCGACGATAATAACGACGATAATATCGACGATAATAACAACGATAATAACGACGATAACTACGATGATAATGACAAAATAACGTCGATATTAACGACGATATTAACGACGATAATGACGACGATATTAACGACGATAATAGCGATGATAATGACAAAATAACGTCGATATTAACGACGATATTTATGAGGATAATAATGACGATAACAACGATGATAATAACGACGATAATAACGACGATAATAGCGATGATATTAACGTTGATTTTAACGACGATAATAACGTTATATCGAAGATAATAACGACGATAATAACGACGATAACAACGATGAAAATGAGGAAATAACGACGATAATTTTGAGGATAATAACGACAATAACAACGATGATAATGACGATAATAACGACGACATTGACGACGATAATTTTGACGATAATAAATATGATAATGACGATATTAACGACGATAACAACAATGATAATGATAATAATAACGACGATATTAACGACGATAATGATGACGATATTAACGAAGATAATGACGACGATAATAACGACGATAATATCGACGTTAATAACGACGATAATATCGACGATAATAACGACGATAATAACGACGATAATAGCGATGATAATGACAAAATAACGTCGATATTAACGACGATATTTATGAGGATGATAATGACGATAACAACGATGATAATAACGACGCTAATAACGACGACATTGACGACGATAATTTTGACGATAATAACTTTGATAATGACGATATTAACGACGATAACAACGATGATAATAACGATAATAACAACTATATTAACGACGATAATTATGAGGATAATGACGACGATAACAACGATGATAATGACGATAATAACGACGACATTGACGACGATAATTTTGACGATAATAACTATGATAATGACGATATTAACGACGATAACAACGATGATAATGACAATAATAACGACGATATTAACGACGATAATGACGACGATAATAACTATGATAATGACGTTATTAACGACGATAATGACAACGATATTAACGACGATAATGACGACGATAATAACGACGATAATATCGACGATAATAACGACGATAATAACGACGATAATAGCGATGATATTAACGTTGATTATAACGACGATAATAACGTTATATCGAAGATAATAACGACGATAATAACGACGATAACAACGATGATAATAACGACGATAATAACGACGTCATTGACGACGATAATTTTGACGATAATAACTATGATAATGACGATATTAACGACGATAACAACGATGATAATGACAATAATAACGACGATATTAACGACGATAATGACGACGATAATAACGACGATAATATCGACGATAATAACGACGATAATATCGACTTTAATAACGACGATAACAACGATGAAAATGACGAAATAACGACGATAATTTTGAGGATAATAACGACGATAACTACGATGATAATGACGATAATAACGACGACATTGACGACGATAATTTTGACGATAATATCTATGATAATGACGTTATTAACGACGATAACAACGATGATAATGACAATAATAGCGACGATATTAACGACGATAATGACGACGATAATAACGACGATAATATCGACGATAATAACGTCGATAATAACGACGATAATAGCGATGATATTAACGTTGATTATAACGACGATAATAACGTTATATCGAAGATAATAACGACGATAATAACGACGATAACAACGATGATAATGACGATATAACGACGATATTAACGTCGATAATAATGAGGATAATAACGAAGATATCCTCGATGATAACGACGATAATATCGCCGATAATAACGACGATAATAACGACGATAATAGCGATGATAATGACAAAATAACGTCGATATTAACGATGATATTTATGAGGATAATAATGACGATAATAACGATGATAATAACGATGATAATAACGACGATATTGACGACGATAATTTTGACGGTAATAACTATGATAATGACGATATTAACGACGATAACAACGATGATAATATCGACGATAATAACGACGATAATATCGAAGATAATAACGACGATAATAACGACGATAATAGCGATGATATTAACGTTGATTATAACGACGATAATAACGTTATATCGAAGATAATAACGACGATAACAACGATGATAATGACGAAATAACGACGATATTAACGACGATAATTATGAGGATAATAACGACGATAACAACGATGATAATGACGATAATAACGACGACATTGACGACGATAATTTTGACGATAATAACTATGATAATGACGATATTAACAACGATAAAAACGATGATATTGACAAAATAACGACGATAATAACGACGATAATAGCGATGATATTAACGTTGATTTCAACGACGAAAATAACGTTATATCGAAGATAATAACGACGATAATAACGACGATAACAACGATGAAAATGACGAAATAACGATGATAATTTTGAGGATAATAACGACAATAACAAGGTTGATAATAACGATAATAACGACGATATTAAAGACGACATTGACGACGATAATTTTTACGATAATAACTATGATAATGACGATATTAACGACGATAACAACGATGATAATGACAATAAAAACTACGATATTAACGACGATAATTACGACGATAATAACGACGATAATATCGACGATAATAACGACGATAATATCGACGATAATAACGACGATAATAACGACGATAATAGCGATGATATTAACGTTGATTATAACGACGATAATAACGTTATATCGAAGATAATAACGACGATAATAACGACGATAACAAAGATGATAATGACGAAATAACGACGATATTAACGACGATAATTATGAGGATAATAACGAAGATAACATCGATGAAAATGACGATAATAACGACGATATTAACGACGATAATTATGAGGATAATAACGACGATAACAACGATGATAATGACGATAATAACGACGACATTGACGACGATAATTTTGACGATAATAAATATGATAATGACGATATTAACGACGATAACAACGATGATAATGACAATAATAACGACGATATTAACGACAATAATGATGACAATATTAACGACGATAATGACGACGATATTAAAGACGATAATGGCGACGATAATAACGACGATAATATCGACGATAATAACAACGATAATAACGACGATAACTACGATGATAATGACAAAATAACGTCGATATTAACGACGATATTAACGACGATAATGACGACGATATTAACGACGATAATAGCGATGATAATGACAAAATAAC
The DNA here is from genome assembly GCA_911387685.1 of Dolichovespula media. Lineage (NCBI taxonomy): Eukaryota > Metazoa > Arthropoda > Insecta > Hymenoptera > Vespidae > Dolichovespula > Dolichovespula media. The sequence goes on along the minus strand of OU426864.1, from coordinate 6,017,383 downwards.
GTCGATATTAACGACGATATTTATGAGGATAATAATGACGATAACAACGATGATAATAACGACGATAATAACGACGATAATAGCGATGATATTAACGTTGATTTTAACGACGATAATAACGTTATATCGAAGATAATAACGACGATAATAACGACGATAACAACGATGAAAATGAGGAAATAACGACGATAATTTTGAGGATAATAACGACAATAACAACGATGATAATGACGATAATAACGACGACATTGACGACGATAATTTTGACGATAATAAATATGATAATGACGATATTAACGACGATAACAACAATGATAATGATAATAATAACGACGATATTAACGACGATAATGATGACGATATTAACGAAGATAATGACGACGATAATAACGACGATAATATCGACGATAATAACGACGATAATATCGACGATAATAACGACGATAATAACGACGATAATAGCGATGATAATGACAAAATAACGTCGATATTAACGACGATATTTATGAGGATGATAATGACGATAACAACGATGATAATAACGACGATAATAACGACGACATTGACGACGATAATTTTGACGATAATAACTATGATAATGACGATATTAACGACGATAACAACGATGATAATAACGATAATAACAACGATATTAACGACGATAATTATGAGGATAATGACGACGATAACAACGATGATAATGACGATAATAACGACGACATTGACGACGATAATTTTGACGATAATAACTATGATAATGACGATATTAACGACGATAACAACGATGATAATGACAATAATAACGACGATATTAACGACGATAATGACGACGATAATAACTATGATAATGACGATAATAACGCCGATAACGACGACGATATTAACGACGATAATGACGACGATAATAACGACGATAATATCGACGATAATAACGACGATAATAACGACGATAATAGCGATGATATTAACGTTGATTATAACGACGATAATAACGTTATATCGAAGATAATAACGACGATAATAACGACGATAACAACGATGATAATAACGACGATAATAACGACGTCATTGACGACGATAATTTTGACGATAATAACTATGATAATGACGATATTAACGACGATAACAACGATGATAATGACAATAATAACGACGATATTAACGACGATAATGACGACGATAATAACGACGATAATATCGACGATAATAACGACGATAATATCGACTTTAATAACGACGATAACAACGATGAAAATGACGAAATAACGACGATAATTTTGAGGATAATAACGACGATAACTACGATGATAATGACGATAATAACGACGACATTGACGACGATAATTTTGACGATAATATCTATGATAATGACGTTATTAACGACGATAACAACGATGATAATGACAATAATAGCGACGATATTAACGACGATAATGACGACGATAATAACGACGATAATATCGACGATAATAACGTCGATAATAACGACGATAATAGCGATGATATTAACGTTGATTATAACGACGATAATAACGTTATATCGAAGATAATAACGACGATAATAACGACGATAACAACGATGATAATGACGATATAACGACGATATTAACGACGATAATAATGAGGATAATAACGAAGATATCCTCGATGATAACGACGATAATATCGCCGATAATAACGACGATAATAACGACGATAATAGCGATGATAATGACAAAATAACGTCGATATTAACGATGATATTTATGAGGATAATAATGACGATAATAACGATGATAATAACGATGATAATAACGACGATATTGACGACGATAATTTTGACGGTAATAACTATGATAATGACGATATTTACGACGATAACAACGATGATAATATCGACGATAATAACGACGATAATATCGAAGATAATAACGACGATAATAACGACGATAATAGCGATGATATTAACGTTGATTATAACGACGATAATAACGTTATATCGAAGATAATAACGACGATAATAACGACGATAACAACGATGAAAATGACGAAATAACGATGATAATTTTGAGGATAATAACGACAATAACAAGGATGATAATAACGATATTATCGACGATAACAACTATGATAATGACGATAATAACGACGATATTAACGACGATAATATCGACGATAATAGCGATGATAATAACGATGATAATAACGTTGATTTAACGACGATAATAAAGATATATCGAAGATAATCACGACGGTTATAACGACGATAACAACGATGATTATGACGATAATAACGACGATATTTATGAGGATAATAACGACGTTAACAACGATGATAATAACGATAATAACAACGATAATATCGATGATATTTATAAGGATAATAACGACGATAACAACGATGATAATGACGATAATAACGACGATATTAACGACGATAATGACGTCGATAATAACGACGATATTATCGACGATAATAATGACGATAATAACAACGATAACAACGATGATAATGACAAAATAACGTCGATATTAACGACGATAATTATGACGAAAATAACGACGATAATAACGACGACATTGACGACGATAATTTTGACGATAATAACTATGATAATGACGATATTAACGACGATAACAACGATGATAATGGCAATAATAACGACGAATTAACGACGATAATAACGACAATAATAACGACGATAATATCGACGATAATAACGACGATAATATCGACGATAATAACGACGAAAATAACGACGATAATAGCGATGATATTAATGTTGATTATAACGCCGATAATAACGTTATATCGAATATAATAACGATGATAATAACGACGATAACAACGATGATAATGACGAAATAACGACGATATTAACGACGATAATTATGAGGATAATAACGAAGATAACAACGATGATAATAACGATAATAACAACGATATTAACGACAATAATGACGACGATAATAACGACGATAATATCGACGATAATAACGACGATAATATCGACGATAATAACGACGATAATAACGACGATAATATCGATGATATTAACGTTGATTATAACGACGATAATAACGTTATATCGAAGATAATAACGACGATAATAACGACGATAATAACGACGATAACAACGATGTTAATAACGATAATAACAACGATATTAACGACGATAATGACGACGATAATAACGACGATAATATCGACGATAATAATGACGATAATAACAACGATAACAACGATGATAATGACAAAATAACGTCGATATTAACGACGATAATTATGAGGATAATAACGACGATAACAACGATGATAATAACTATAGTATCGACGATATTAGAGACGATAATGGCGACGATAATAACGACGATAATATCGACGATAATAACGACGAAATAACGACGATAACAACGATGATAATAATGATAATAACAACGATATTAACGACGATAATTATGAGGATAATGACGACGATAACAACGATGATAATGACGATAATAACGACGACATTGACGATAATATCTATGATACTGACGATATTAACGACGATAACAACGATGATAATGACAATAATAACGACGATATTAACGACGATAATGACGACGATAATAACGACGATAATATCGACGATAATAACGACGATAATATTGACGATAATAACGACGATAATAACGACGATAATAGCGATGATATTAACGTTGATTATAACGACGATAATAACGTTATATGGAAGATAATAACGACGATAAAAACGACGATAACAACGATGATAATGACGTAATAACGATGATATTAAAGACGATAATGGCGACGATAATAACGACGATAATATCGACGATAATAACGACAATAGTAACGACGATAACTACGATGATAATGACAAAAAAACGTCGATATTAACGGCAATATTTATGAGGATAATAACGACGATAACAACGATGATAATAACGACGATAATAACGACGACATTGACAACGATAATTTTGACGATAATAACTATGATAATGACGATATTAACGACGATAACGACGATATTAACGACGATAATGACGACGATATTAACGACGATAATGACGACGATAATAACGACGATAATATCGACGATAATAACGACGATAATAACGACGATAACAGCGATGATATTAACGTTGATTATAACGACGATAATAACGTTATATCGAAGATAATAACGACGATATTAACGACGATAATTATGAGGATAATAACGAAGATAACAACGATGAAAATGACGATGATAACGACGATAATTATGAGGATAATAACGACGATATCAACGATGATAATAACTATAATAACGACGATATTAATTACGTTAATGGCGACGATAATAACGACGATAATATCGACGATAATAACGACGAAATAACGACGATATCAACGATGATAATAACGATAATAACAACGATATTAACGACGATATTTATGAGGATAATAACGACGATAGCAACGATGATAATGACGATAATAACGACGATATTAACGACGATAATGACGTCGATAATAACGACGATAATATCGACGATAATAATGACGATAATAACAACGATAACAACGATGATAATGACAAAATAACGTCGATATTAACGACGATAATTATGAGGAAAATAACGACGATAATAACGACGACATTGACGACGATAATAACTATGAAAAATGACGATATTAACGACGATAACAACGATGATAATGGCAATAATAACGACGATTTAACGACGATAATAACGACAATAATAACGACGATAATATCGACGATAATAACGACGATAATATCGACGATAATAACGACGAAAATAACGACGATAATAGCGATGATATTAACGTTGATTATAACGCCGATAATAACGTTATATCGAATATAATAACGATGATAATAACGACGATAACAACGATGATAATGACGAAATAACGACGATATTAACGACGATAATTATGAGGATAATAACTAAGATAACAACGATGAAAATGACCATAATAACGACGATATTAACGACGATTATTATGAGGATAATAACGACGATAACAACGATGATATTAACTATAATAACGACGATATTAAAGTCGATAATGGCGACGATAATAACGACGATAATAACGTTATATCGAAGATAATAACGACGATAATAACGACGATAACAACGATGATAATAACGACGATAATAACGACGACATTGACGACGATAATTTTGACGATAATAACTATGATAATGACGATATTAACGACGATTACAACGATGATAATGACAATAATAACGACGATATTAACGACGATAATGACGACGATAATAACGACGATAATATCGATGATATTAACGTTGATTATAACGACGATAATAACGTTATATCGAAGATAATAACGACGATAATAACGACGATAACAACGATGATAATGACGAAATAACGACGATATTAACGACGATCATTATGAGGATAATAACGAAGATAACAGCGATGAAAATGACGATTATAACGACGATAATATCGACGATAATAATGACGATAATAACGACGATAACAACGATGATAATGACGAAATAACGACGATATTAACGACGATAATTATGAGGATAATAACGACGATATCAACGATGATAATAACTATAATAACGACGATATTAAAGACGATAATGGCGAAGATAATAACGACGATAATATCGACTATAATAACGACGAAATAACGACGATAACAACGATGATAATAACGATAATAACAACGATATTAACGACGATATTTATGAGGATAATAACGACGATAGCAACGATGATAATGACAATAATAACAACGACATTGACGACGATAATTTTGACGATAATAACTATGATAATGACGATATTAACGACGATAACAACGATGATAATGACAATAATAACGACGATATTAACGACGATAATGACGACGATAATAACGACGATAATATCGACGATAATAACGACGATAATATCGATGATAATAACGACGATAATAACGACGATAATAGCGATGATATTAACGTTGATTATAACGTCGATAATAACGTTATATCGAAGATAATAACGACGATAATAACGACGATAACAACGATGATAATGACGAAATAACGACGATATTAACGACGATAATTATGAGGATAATAACGAAGATAACAACGATGAAAATGACGATAATAACGACGATATTAACGACTATAATTATGAGGATAATAACGACGATAACAACGATGATAATAACTATAATAACGACGATATTAAAGACGATAATGGCGACGATAATAACGACGATAATATCGACGATAATAACGACGAAATAACGACTATAACAACGATGATAATAACGATAATAACAACGATATTAACGACGATAATTATGAGGATAATAACGACGATAACAACGATGATAATGACGAGAATAATGACGACATTGACGACGATAATTTTGACGATAATAACTATGATAATGACGATATTAACGACGATAACAACGATGATAATGACAATAATAACGACGATATTAACGACGATAATGACGACGATAATAACGACGATAACATCGACGATAATAACGACGATAATATCGACGATAATAACAACGATAATAACGACAATAATAGCGATGATATTAACGTTGATTATAACGACGATAATAACGTTATATGGAAAATAATAACGACGATAACAACGATGATAATGACATAATAACGACGATATTAAAGACGATAATGGCGACGATAATAACGACGATAATATCGACGATAATAACGACGATAATAACGACAATAACTACGATGATAATGACAAAATAACGTCGATATTAACGACAATATTTATGAGGATAATAACGACGATAACAACGATGTTAATAACGATAATAACAACGATATTAACGACGTTAATGACGACGATAATAACGACGATAATATCGACGATAATAATGACGATAATAACAACGATAACAACGATGATAATGACAAAATAACGTCGATATTAACGACGATAATTATGAGGATAATAACGACGATAACAACGATGATAATAACTATAGTAACGACGATATTAAAGACGATAATGGCGACGATAATAACGTCGATAATATCGACGATAATAACGACGAAATAACGACGATAACAACGATGATAATAACGATAATAACAACGATATTAACGACGATAATTATGAGGATAATGACGACGATAACAACGATGATAATGACGATAATAACGACGACATTGACAACGATAATTTTGACGATAATAACTATGATAATGACGATATTAACGACGATAACGACGATATTAACGACGATAATGACGACGATAATAACGACGATAATGACGACGATAATATCGACGATAATAACGTCGATAATATCGACGATAACAACGATGATAATGACGAAATAACGACGATATTAACGACGATAATTATGAGGATAATAACGAAGATAACATCGATGAAAATGACGATAATAACGACGATATTAACGACGATAATTATGAGGATAATAACGACGATAACAACGATGATAATACCGTCGATAATAACGACGACATTAACGACGATAATTTTGACGATAATAACTATGATAATTACGATATTAACGACGATAACAACGATGATAATGACAAAATAACAACGATATTAACGACGATATTTATGAGGATAATAACGACGATAACAACGATGATAATGACGATAATAACGACGACATTAACGACGATAATGACGACGATAATAACGACGATAATATCGACGATAATAACGACGATAATAACAACGATAACAACGATGATAATGATAAAATAGCGTCGATATTAACGACGATAATTATGAGGATAATAACTACGATAACAACGAGGATAATACCGATAATAATGACGACATTAACGACGATAACGACGTTATTAACGACGATAATGACGACGATATCAACGACGATAATGACGACGATAATAACGACGATAATATCGACGATAATAACGACGATAATATCGACGATAATAACGAAGATAATAACGACGATAATAGAGATGATATTAACGTTGATTATAGAACGATAATAACGTTATATCGAAGATAATATCGACGATAATAACGACGATAATAAAGACGATAACAACGATGATAATGACAAAAAACGTCGATATTATCGACGATATTTATGAGGATAATAGCGACGATAACAACGATGATAATAACGACGATAATAACGACGACATTGACGAAGATAAATTTGACGATAATAACTATGATAATGACGACATTAACGACGATAACGACGTTATTAACGACGATAATGACGACGATATTAACGACGATAATGACGACGATAATAACGACGATAATATCGACGATAATAACGACGATAATATCGACGATAATAACGAAGATAATAACGACGATAATAGCGATGATATTAACGTTGATTATAACGACGATAATAACGTTATATCGAAGATAATAACGACGATAATAACGACGATAACAAAGATGATAATAACGACGATAATAACGACGACATTGACGACGGTAATTTTGACGATAATAACTATGATAATGACGATATTAACGACGATAACAACGATGATAATGACATTAATAACGACGATATTAACGACGATAATGACGACGATAATAACAACGATAAAATCGGCGATAATAACGACGATAATATCGTCGATAATGACGACGATAATAACGACGATAATAGCGATGATATTAACGTTGATTATAACGACGATAATAACGTTATATCGAAGATAATAACGACGATAATAACTACGACAACAACGACGATAATGACAAAATAACGTCGATATTAACGACGATATTTATGAGGATAATAGCGACGATAACAACGTTGATAATAACGACGATAATAGCGACGACATTGACGACGATAAATTTGACGATAATAACTATGATAATGACGACATTAACGACGATAACGACGTTATTAACGACGATAATGACGACGATATTAACGACGATAATGACGACGATAATAACGACGATAATATCGACGATAATAACGACGATAATATCGACGATAATAACGAAGATAATAACGACGATAATAGCGATGATATTAACGTTGATTATAACGACGATAATAACGTTATATCGAAGATAATAACGACGATAATAACGACGATAACAAAGATGATAATAACGACGATAATAACGACGACATTGACGACGGTAATTTTGACGATAATAACTATGATAATGACGATATTAACGACGATAACAACGATGATAATGACATTAATAACGACGATATTAACGACGATAATGACGACGATAATAACAACGATAATATCGGCGATAATAACGACGATAATATCGTCGATAATGACGAAGATAATAACGACGATAATAGCGATGATATTAACGTTGATTATAACGACGATAATAACGTTATATCGAATATAATAACGACGATAATAACGACGATAACAACGATGATAATGACGAAATAACGACGATATTAACGACGATAATTATGAGGATAATAACGAAGATAACATCGATGAAAATGACGATAATAACGACGATATTAACGACGATAATTATGAGGATAATAACGACGATAACAACGATGATAATGACGATAATAACGACGACATTGACGACGATAATTTTGACGATAATAAATATGATAATGACGATATTAACGACGATAACAACGATGATAATGACAATAATAACGACGATATTAACGACGATAATGATGACAATATTAACGACGATAATGACGACGATATTAAAGACGATAATGGCGACGATAATAACGACGATAATATCGACGATAATAACAACGATAATAACGACGATAACTACGATGATAATGACAAAATAACGTCGATATTAACGACGATATTAACGACGATAATGACGACGATATTAACGACGATAATAGGGATGATAATGACAAAATAACGTCGATATTAACGACGATATTTATGAGGATAATAATGACGATAACAACGATGATAATAACGACGATAATAACGACGATAATAGCGATGATATTAACGTTGATTTTAACGACGATAATAACGTTATATCGAAGATAATAACGACGATAATAACGACGATAACAACGATGAAAATTAGGAAATAACGACGATAATTTTGAGGATAATAACGACAATAACAACGATGATAATGACGATAATAACGACGACATTGACGACGATAATTTTGACGATAATAAATATGATAATGACGATATTAACGACGATAACAACAATGATAATGATAATAATAACGACGATATTAACGACGATAATGATGACGATATTAACGACGATAATGACGACGATAATAACGACGATAATATCGACGATAATAACGACGATAATATCGACGATAATAACGACGATAATAACGACGATAATAGCGATGATAATGACAAAATAACGTCGATATTAACGACGATATTTATGAGGATGATAATGACGATAACAACGATGATAATAACGACGCTAATAACTACGACATTGACGACGATAATTTTGACGATAATAACTTTGATAATGACGATATTAACGACGATAACAACGATGATAATGACGATAATAACGACGATAATAACGACGATAATTATGAGGATAATAACGACGATAACAACGATGACAATGACGATAATAACGACGATAACAGCGATGATAATTACGATAATAACGACGATATTAAAGACGATAATGGCGACGATAATAACGACGATAATATCGACGATAATAACAACGATAATAACGACGATAACTACGATGATAATGACAAAATAACGTCGATATTAAAGACGATATTTATGAGGATAATAACGACGATAACAACGATGATAATAACGACGATAATAACGACGACATTGACGAAGATAATTTTGACGATAATAACTATGATAATGACGATATTAACGACGATAACAACGATGATAATGACAATAATGACGACGATATTAACGACGATAATGACGACGATAATAACGACGATAATATAGACGATAATAACGACGAAAATATCGACGATAATAACGACGATAATAACGACGATAATAGCGATGATATTAACGTTGATTATAACGACGATAACAACGATGATAACGACGATAATAACGACGACAATGACGACGATAATTTTGACGATAATAACAATGATAATGACGATATTAACGACGATAACAACGATGATAATGACAATAATAACGACGATTTTAACGACGATAATAACGACGATAATAACGACGATAATATCGACGATAATAACGACGATATTATCGACGATAATAACGACGATAATAACGACGATAATAGCGATGATATTAACGTTGATTATAACGCCGATAATAACGTTATATCGAAGATAATAACGACGATAATAACGACGATAACAACGATGAGTATGACGAAATAACGACGATATTTACGACGATCATTATGGGGATAATAACGAAGATAACAACGATGAAAATGACGATAATAACAACGATATTAACGACGATATTTATGAGGATAATAACGACGATAGCAACGATGATAATGACGATAATAACGACGATATTAACGACGATAATGACGTCGATAATAACGACGATAATATCGACGATAATAATGACGATAATAACAACGATAATAACGATGGTAATGACAAAATAACGTCGATATTAACGACAAAAATTATGAGGAAAATAACGACGATAATAACGACGACATTGACGACGATAATTTTGACGATAATAACTATGATAATGACGATATTAACGACGATAACAACGATGATAATGACAATAATAACGACGATTTTAACGACGATAGTAACGACAATAATAACGACGATAATATCGACGATAATAACGACGATAATATCGACGATAATAACGACGAAAATAACGACGATAATAGCGATGATATTAACGTTGATTATAACGCCGATAATAACGTTATATCGAAGATAATAAGGATGATAATAACGACGATAACAACGATGATAATGACGAAATAACGACGATATTAACGACGATAATTATGAGGATAATAACGAAGATTACAACGATGAAAATGACGATAATAACGACGATAATTATAAGGATAATAACGACGATAACAACGATGATAATAACTATAATAACGACGATATAAAAGTCGATAATGGCGACGATAATAACGACGATAATATCGACGATAATAACGTTATATCGAAGATAATAACGACGATAATAACGACGATAACAACGATGATAACGACGATAATAACGACGACAATGACGACGATAATTTTGACGATAATAACTATGATAATGACGATATTAACGACGATAACAACGATGATAATTACAATAATGACGACGATATTAACGACGATAATGACGACGATAATAACGACGATAATATCGACGATAATTACGACGAAAATATCGACGATAATAACGACGATATTTGCGATGATATTAACGTTGATTATAACGACGATAATAACGTTATATCGAAGATAATAACGACGATAATAACGACGATAACAACGATGATAATAACGACGATAATAACGACGAAATTGACGACGATAATTTTGACGATAATAACTATGATAATGACGATATTAACGACGATAACAACGATGATAATTACAATAATGACGACGATATTAACGACGATAATGACGACGATAATAACGACGATAATATCGACGATAATAACGACGAAAATATCGACGATAATAACGACGATAATAGCGATGATATTAACGTTGATTATAACGAAGATAATAACGTTATATCGAATTTAATAACGACGATAATAAGGACGATAACAACGATGATAATGACGAAATAACGACTATATTAACGACGATAACAACGATGATAATGACGATAATAACGACGATAATAACGACGATAATTATGAGGATAATAACGACGATAACAACGATGACAATGACGATAATAACGACGATAACAGCGATGATAATTACGATAATAACGACGATATTAAAGACGATAATGGCGACGATAATAACGACGATAATATCGACGATAATAACAACGATAATAACGACGATAACTACGATGATAATGACAAAATAACGTCGATATTAAAGACGATATTTATGAGCATAATAACGACGATAACAACGATGATAATAACGACGATAATAACGACGACATTGACGAAGATAATTTTGACGATAATAACTATGATAATGACGATATTAACGACGATAACAACGATGATAATGACAATAATGACGACGATAATTACGACGATAATGACGACGATAATAACGACGATAATATCGACGATAATAACGACGAAAATATCGACGATAATAACGAAGATAATAGCGATGATATTAACGTTGATTATAACGACGATAATAACGTTATATCGAAGATAATAACGACGATAATACCGACGATAGCAACGATGATAATAACGACGCTAATAACGACGACATTGACGACGATAATTCTGACGATAATAACTATGATAATGACGATATTAACGACGACAACAACGATGATAATGACAATAATAACGAGGATATTAACGACGATAATGACGTCGATAATAACGACGATAATATCGACGATAATAACAACGATAATATCGAAGATAATAACGACGATAATAACGACGATAATAGCGATGATATTACCGTTGATTATAACGACGATAATAACGTTATATCGAAGATAATAACGACGATAATAACGACGATAACAACGATGATAACGACGATAATAACGACGACAATGACGACGATAATTTTGACGATAATAACTATGATAATGACGATATTAACGACGATAACAACGATGATAATTACAATAATGACGACGATATTAACGACGATAATGACGACGATAATAACGACGATAATATCGACGATAATAACGACGAAAATATCGACGATAATAACGACGATAATAGCGATGATATTAACGTTGATTATAACGAAGATAATAACGTTATATCGAATTTAATAACGACGATAATAAGGACGATAACAACGATGATAATGACGAAATAACGACGATATTAACGACGATAACAACGATGATAATGACGATAATAACGACGATAATAACGACGATAATTATGAGGATAATAACGACGATAACAACGATGACAATGACGATAATAACGACGATAACAGCGATGATAATTACGATAATAACGACGATATTAAAGACGATAATGGCGACGATAATAACGACGATAATATCGACGATAATAACAACGATAATAACGACGATAACTACGATGATAATGACAAAATAACGTCGATATTAAAGACGATATTTATGAGGATAATAACGACGATAACAACGATGATAATAACGACGATAATAACGACGACATTGACGAAGATAATTTTGACGATAATAACTATGATAATGACGATATTAACGACGATAACAACGATGATAATGACAATAATGACGACGATAATTACGACGATAATGACGACGATAATAACGACGATAATATCGACGATAATAACGACGAAAATATCGACGATAATAACGAAGATAATAGCGATGATATTAACGTTGATTATAACGACGATAATAACGTTATATCGAAGATAATAACGACGATAATACCGACGATAGCAACGATGATAATAACGACGCTAATAACGACGACATTGACGACGATAATAACTATGATAATGACGATATCAACGACGATAACAACGATGATAATGACAATAATAACGACGATATTAACGACGATAATGACGACGATAATAACGACGATAATATCGACGATAATAACGACGATAATATCGACGATAATAACGACGATAATAACGACGATAATAGCGATGATATTACCGTTGATTATAACGACGATAATAACGTTATATCGAAGATAATAACGACGATAATAACGACGATAACAACGATGATAATGACGAAATAACGACGATATTAACGACGATCATTATGAGGATAATAACGATGATGACAACGATGAAAATGACGATAATAACGCCGATATTAACGACGATATTTATGAAGATAATAATGACGATAACAACGATGATAATAACGACGATAATAACGACGATAATAGCGATGATATTAACGTTGATTTTAACGACGATAATAACGTTATATTGAAGATAATAACGACGATAATAACGACGATAACAACGATGAAAATGAGGAAATAACGACGATAATTTTGAGGATAATAACGACAATAGCAATGATGATAATGACGATATTAACGACGATAACAACGATGATAATGACGATAATAACGACGATAATAACGACGATAATTATGAGGATAATAACGACGAGAACAACGATGACAATGACGATAATAACGACGATATTAACGACGATAATTATGAGGATAATAACGACGATAACAACGATGATAATGACGATAATAACGACGATATTAAAGACGATAATGGCGACGATAATAACTATGATAATGACGATATTAACGACGATAATGACGATATTAACGACGATAATGACGACGATATTAACGACGATAATGGCGACGATAATAACGACGATAATATCGACGATAATAACGACGATAATAACGACGATAACAACGATGATAATGACAAAATAACGTCGATATTAACGACGATAATTATGAGGATAATAACGACGACATTGACGACGATAATTTTGACGATAATAACTATGATAATGACGATATTAACGACGATAACAACGATGATAATGACAATAATAACGACGATTTTAACGACGATAATAAAGACGATAATAACGACGATAATATCGACGATAATAACGCTGACAATATCGAAGATAATAACGACGAAAAAAACGACGATAATAGCGATGATATTAACGTTGATTATAACGCCGATAATAAAGTTATATCGAAGATAATAACGACGATAATAACGACGATAACAACGATGATAATGACGAAATAACGACGATATTAACGACGATAATTATGAGGATAATAACAAAGATAACAACGATGAAAATGACGATAATAACGACGATATTAACGACGATAATTATGAGGATAATAACGACGATAACAACGATGATAATAACTATAATAACGACGATATTAAAGACGATAATGGCGACGATAATAACGACGATAATATCGACGATAATATCGACGATAATAACGACGATAATATCGACGATAATAACGACGATAATAGCGATGATATTAACGTTGATGATAACGACGATAATAACGTTATATCGAAGATAATAACGACGATAATAACGACGATAACAACTATGATAATGACGAGATAACGACGATATTAACGACGATAATTATGAGGATAATAATGACGATAACAACAATGATTATGACGAAATAACGACGATATTAACGACGATAATTATTAGGATAATAACGACGATAACAACGATGATAATAACGACGATAATAAGGACGATAATGACGACTATAATAACGACGATAATATCGACGATAATAACGACGATAATAACGACGATAATACGGATGATATTAACGTTGATTATAACGACCATAATAACGTTATATGGAAGATATTAACGACGATAATAACGATGAAAACAACGATGATAATGACAAAATAACGACGATAACTATGAGGATAATAACGACGATAACAGCGATGATAATACCGTCGATAATAACGACGACATTAACGATGATAATTTTGGCGATAATAACTATGATAATAACGATATTAACGACGATAACAACGATGATATTGACAAAATAACGGCGATATTAACGACGATAATTATGAGGATAATAATGACGATAACAACGATGACAATGACGATAATAACGACGATATTAACGACGATAATTATGAGGAGAATAACGACGTTAACAACGATGATATTAACGATAATAACGACGATATTAACGACGATAATTATGAGGATAATAACGAAGATAACAACGATGATAATGACGATAATAACGACGATATTAAAGAAGATAATGGCGACGATAGTAACGACGATAATATCGACGATAATAACGACGATAATAACGACGATAACAACGATGATAATGACAAAATAACGTCGATATTAACGACGATAATTATGAGGATAATAACGACGATATCAACGATGATAATACAGTCGATAATAACGAAGACATTAACGACGATAATTTTGACGATAATAACTATGATAATGACGATATTAACGACGATAACAACGATGATAATGACAATAATAACGACGATTTTAACGACGATAGTAACGACAATAATAACGACGATAATATCGACGATAATAACGACGATATTAACGACGATAATTATGACGATAATAACGATGATAATAACGATGATAATGAGAATAATAACGACGATAATAACGATGATAATGACGATAATATCGACGAAAATAACGACGATATTAACAACGATAATAACGACGAGAACAACGATGATAATAACGACGATAATAACGACGATATTAACGATAATAATGACGATAATAACGACGATAATAACGACGAAAATACTGACGCTAATAACGACGATAATAACAACGATATTAACGATGATAATGACGCTAATAACGATGATAATGACAATAATAACGAATATTATAAGGACGATATTAACCACAATAATAACGACGTTAATTTTGAGGATAATAACGACCATGATAACGATGATAATGACGATAATTACGACGATAATAACGATGATATTGATGATAATAACAACGATTATAACGACAAATATTAAGGATGATAATTATGGGGATTATAACGATGATAATGACGATAATAACGACGATAATAACGACGATAGTGACGACGATAATGACGACGATGTAAACGTCGATAATAACGACGATTATTTTGACGATAATAACGAAAATAGTAACGATAATAATGACGATAATAACTACGATATTAACGACAATAATAACGACGATAATTATGAGGATTATAAGGACGATATCAACGATGATAATGACGCTAATAACGACGATAATAACGAAGAAAATAACGACGAAAATAACGACGATATTAACAACGATAATAACGACGATAATAACGATGATAATTTTGACAATAATAACGACGATATTAACGATGTTAATGACGATAATAACGACGATATTAACGATTATAATTATGAGGATAATAACGACGATATCAACGATGAAAATGACGATAATAACGACGATATTAACGATGATAATGACAATAATAACGAATATTATAACGACGATAATAACCACAATTATAACGACGTTAATAATGAGGATAATAACGACCATAATTACGATGATAATGACGATAATAACGACGATAATAACGACGATAGTGACGACAATAATGACGACAATGTAAACGTCGATAATTACGACGATAATAACGCCGATAATTTTGAATATAATAACGATGATAATAACGATGATAATGGCGATAATAAAGAAGATAATAACGACCATATTAAAAACAATAATAACGACGATAATTATGAGGATAATAAGGACGATAAGAACGATGATAATGACGTTAAGAACGACGATTATAACGAGGATATTAACGACGATAACAACGATGATAATGACGACGATATTAACGACGATAATAACGACGATAATAACGACGATAATAACGACGATAATAACGACGATAATAACGACGATAATAACGACGACAATAACGATGATAATAACGACGACATTAACGATGATAATTATGAGGATAATAGCGACGATAACAACGATGATAATGACGATAATGCGACGATAATAACGACGGTAAAAACGTCGATAATAACAACGATAAGAACGAAGATAATAACGATTATAATGACGATAATAACAACGATAATAACGACGAATATAACGACGATAATAACGACGATAATAACGACGATATTAACGACGATTATAACGACGATTGTAACGACGGTAATAACGTCGATAATAACGACGATTATAACGACGATAATAACAACTATAAAAACAACGATTATAACGACGATAATAACGATGATAATAAGGACGATTATAACGACTATAATAACAACGATAATAACAACGATAATAACGACGATAATAACGCCGATAATAACAATGATAATAACAACGATTATAACGACGATAATAACGATATATCGATAATAATAACGACGATAATAACGACGATGAAAACGACGATAATAACGAAGGTAATAACGTCGATCATAACAACGATAATAACGAAGATAGTAACGATTATAATGACGATAATAACAACGATAATAACGACGAAAATAACGACAATAATAACGACGATAATAACGACGATATTAACGACGATAATTATGACGATAATAATGACGATAATAACGATGATAATGATGATAATACCGACGATAATAACGACGATAATATCGACGATGTTAACGACGATAATAACGACGTTAATAAAAAAGATAATAACAACGATAATAACGACGATAAGGACGATGATAATGACGATGATAACGACGATAATAACGACGATAATAACGATGATAATGACGATTATATCGAGGATAATAAAGGCGATTATAACAACGATAATATCAACGATTATAACGACGACATTAACGAAGAAAATAAAGACGATAATAACTACGATAATAGCGATTATAATGACGATAATAATGAAAATAATAACGAAGATATTAACGACAATAATTATGACGATAATAACGACGATAATAACGACGATAACAACAACGAAAATAACAACGATTATAACGACGATATTAACGAAGAAAATAACTTCAATAACAACGATAATAACGACGATAATAACGATGATATTGACGATAATAACGACGATAATAACCACGATTATAACGACGATAATAACGACGATAATAACAACGTTAATAACAACGAATAAAACGACGATAATAACGGCGATAATAACAATGATAATAACAACGATTATAACGACGATAATAACGATATATCGATAATAATAACGACGATAATAACGACGATGAAAACGACGATAATAACGAAGGTAATAACGTCGATCATAACAACGATAATAACGAAGATAGTAACGATTATAATGACGATAATAACAACGATAATAACGACGAGAATAACGACAATAATAACGACGATAATAACGACGATATTAACGACGATAATTATGACGATAATAATGACGATAATAACGATGATAATGATGATAATAACGACGATAATAAAGACGATAATAACGACGATAATAACGACGACATTAACGATGATAATTATGAGGATAATAGCGACGATAACAACGATGATAATGACGATAATAACGACGATAATATCAACGAAAATAACAACGCTTATAACGACGATATTAACGACGATAATAACGGCGATTATAATGACGATAATATCAACAATAATAACAACGAATATAATGACGATATTAACGACGATAAAAACGACGATAATAACGACGATAATAACAAAGAAAATAACAACGATTATAACGACGATATTAACGACGATAATAACGACGATTATAACGACGATAATAACAACGATAATAACAACGATTATAACGAAGATAATAACGACGAAAATGACGACGGTAATAACGTCGATAATAACATCGATAAGAACGAAGATAATAACGATTATAATGACGATAATAAAAACGATAATAACGACGATAATAACGACGATAATAACGACGATATTAACGACGATTATAACGACGATTATAACGACGGTAATATCGTCGATAAAAACGACGATTATAACGACGATAATAACAACGATAAAAAATACGATTATAACGACGATAATAACGACGATAATAAGGACGATTATAACGACTATAATAACAACGATAATAACAACGATTATAACGACGATAATAACAACGATAAAAACAACGATTATAACGACGATAATAACGACGATAATAAGGACGATTATAACGACTATAATAACAACGATAAAAACAACGATTATAACGACGATAATAACAACGATAATAACAACGATTATAACGACGATATTAACGACGATAATAACGGCGATTATAACGACGATAATAACGACGATTATAACGACGATATTAACGACGATAATTATGACGACAATAATGACGATAATAACGATGATAATGACGATAATAACGACGATAATAACGACGATAATATCGACGATGTTAACGACGATAATAACGACGTTAATAAGGCCGATAATAACAACGATAATAACGACGATAATAACGATGATAATGACGATAATAACGACGATAATAACGACGATAATAACGACTATTATAACGACGATAATAACAACGATTATAACGACGATACTAACGAAGAAAATAAGGACGATAACAACGACGATATTGACGAAAATAACGACGATAATAACAACGATTATAACGACGATAATTACGACGGTAATAACGACGATAATAACGCCGATATTAAAAACAATAATAACAACGATTATAACGACGATTGTAACGACGATAATAACGACGGTAATAACGTCGATAATAACAACGATTATAACGACGATAATAACGACGATAATAACGACGGTAATAACGTCGATAATAACAACGAAAATAACGAAGATAATAACGATTATAATGACGATAATAACAACGATAATAACGACGATAATAACGACGATATTAACGACGATTATAACGACGATTATAACGACGGTAATAACGTCGATAATAACGACGATAATAAAAACAATATGAACAACGATTATAACGACGATAATAACAACGATAATAACAACGATTATAACGACGATATTCACGACGATAATAACGACGATTATAACGACGATAATAAAGATAATAACGACAATGAAAACGACGATAATAACGTCGATTATAACGACGATATTAACGACGATAATGACGACGATATTAACGATAATATTTATGAGGATAATAACGACGATAACAACGATGATAATGACGTTAATAACGAAGGTAACAACGACGATATTAACGACGATAATAACGACGATTATAACGACGATAATAACAACGATAATAACAATGATTATAACGACGATAATAACGAAAATAACGAAGATAATAAAGAAGATTATAACAACGATTATAACAACGATAATAACAACGATTATAACGACGATAATAAGGAAGAAAATAACGACGAAAGTAACGACGATAATAACGACGATAATAACGACGTTATTAACGATGATAATTATGAGGATAATAACGACGATAACAACGATGATAATGACGATAATAATAACGACGATAATAACGACGATTATAACGACGATTATAACGAAGATAATAACGACGATAATAATAAAGGAAATAACAAAGAATATAACGATGATAATAACGATGAGGATGGTAATATCGAAGATTTTATCGAGGATAATAACGATGATAATAACGACGATAATAACGACGATTATAACGACGATAATAACGACGATAATAACGAAGATAATAAAGACGATAATAACGACGATAATAACGATTATAATGACAATAATAACGACGATAATAACGACGATAATAACGACGATTATAACGACGATATTAACGATGATATTGGCGATAATAACGACGATAATAACGACGATATTAACGACGATAATAACGACGAAAATAACGACGATAATAACGACGATAATAACGACGATAAAAACAACGATAATAACTACGATAATAACGACGACAATAAAGAAGTTACTAACGACGATAATAACGACGATAATAACGACGATTATAACGACGATTATAACGAAGATAATAACGACGATAAAAACAAAGGAAATAACAAAGAATATAACGATGATAATAACGATGAGGATGGTAATATCGTAGATTTTATCGAGGATAATAACGACGATAATAACGACGATAATAACGAAGATAATACGACGATTACAACAACGATAATATCGAAGATAATAACGACGATAATAACGACGATAATAACGACGGTATTAACAATTATAATATCGATGATAGTAACGATGATTATAACGATGATAATAACGACGATAATTACGATTAGTATAACGATGATAATGATGATAATAGCGATGATAATAACGATGATATTAACGATGATAATAACGATGATAATGATGATAATAATGATGATAATAAGGATGATAATAAAGTTTATTATAACGATGTTATTAACGATTATAATGATGATAATAACGATGATTATATCGATGATAATGATGATAATAATGATGATAATAACGATTATAATAATGATGTTAATGATGATATTATCGATGATAATAACGATGATAACGACGATAATAACGATGATAATAACGATGATATTAACAATGATAACGATGATTATAACGATGATAATAACGATGATATTAACGATGATAATGTTGATGATATAATGATGATAATAATGATGATAATAACGATGATCATGATGATCATAATGATGATAATAATGGTGATATTAATGGTGATAATAATGATGATAATAATAATGATCATGATTATCATTATGATGAAAATAATGGTTATATTAATGGTGATAATAATGATGATAATAATGTTGATAAGAATGACGATATAATGATGATAATAATGTTTTCCGTAATTCGCCGTTGCCAAATTTCTATCAGGTGGAAAAACGACGCACTTGAAGTCACGTAGCGCGGGTTTTTCCAGGAATGCATAGTTGCCAAATTTATACATAAAGTAATATTATAAACCTAATATAAGATGTCCCCGTTATTATTATGAATGCCTTATGCTAAATATGTATTAACAATATCGTTAGTTAATGTAATAATTGACTCCCTATTTAGCGGACACGAGGATTGTGATATATAATAATGTTAGTAGAATAAAGTATAAAAATAATGTATGAGTTACAAGTTTTCTTATCCTAGCCTTAGAATTTATGATTGTTCGTTTGCTCTTGCGGAACTTATGTATTTTATAGTCTTTTGACTCTGGGTGACGTAACACCTCCCCCTAAGAATAAAATGCTCGTAATTGGACGTGCATATTGGACGATGCTTCATCCTGTAGGAATTTGTTGAGGGAAGTGAAGGTGGGTATTGTCGATCTTTGTTCCCCGCTTTGTTCTGCCATTGGTGATGTTTCAACGGGTTCGTTCTGTTCCTCCTTCGTTGTCGGTTTTGCGAAATGTAATAGGAGGTTTGATAGAGAGCCCTATAAAGCTCCTATTAAGTGCAAGCTCCAACCGTAGATTCAGTGCAGTGCGTATCCTTGGGATTCCGTTTCCGCGATGTATTTTATCAGTCGGAGAATCATAAAAACTGCCATCACTCCAGCACTGGCGGAGCTGAATGTGACGAATGCTCCCCATAGTCGGCGTCCTATGCTTTCGGCGATTTTGTCGAGCGATTCCTCGTTTATAAGGTTGTATAACGAGATTTGCCCCTTTTGAATGCGTTGTCCGCTCATTTCTCTTAGTAGTGTGTTTAAGACCGCCGGTTTTCCAGCTGGTTCCATTATGTGTGATCTGAGTTTATTAAGGTCCTCAGATATGTAGATTCCACTTGTAGCAAAGTGTTGTGGGATGATATATCTCCATTGTGGTTTTGTGAGCGGCTGAATCGTCGGTGGTGATACCGTCTCTACGAGTTTGGGAGTTACTCGATACCATGTCCCATGCAGGTGGTACATGTGTGGTAGCAGTTCATTACAGTTTGCTAGCGAGGCTTCTTTGGTAATGATTCGCGTCTTAGGTTTTAGAAAGACGGATTTGTTTCGATATGTGATAGGTAGCTCTTTGTAGCACTCTTCGCTCTGTCGCACCCTTACTTCCACGGGTACATTCGATCAGGTGGATAACTTCACCGGCAATAACTGCCATGTAGCCCGGTTGTTTCATGAATGTGTAGGCTGTTTCGTCCGGTGATAAAGTCGCGAGCGACAAGGCGTTTTTGAGTACCTGTCGTTCGAGTGCAAATTTCTGTCTAGTTATGTCGACGTATAAGTCTGTCAGTTGCGTCTTTAAATGTCGTTCGACGCATACGAATTTCTAGTTGACGTATGCAAAGATGTCCAAATTTTCAACCGTGATTCTTGTTTTTGGTTTAAATACTCGTCCGGGCGAAGTTTCCAATATGGCGAGTTTCGGATGTTCCGTGCGTGCGATCGTGTACCCGCAAAGTGTAGTTTCGTCCGTTTTTGTGAGCGCGAACGTGACATCTTTTGAAGTGACGGTGTACAGAGTACGTCCCACTAGCGGTTCTTTTGCTGTTAATTTTGTTGATGGTCCTTCGTACAACACATCGTAATCGCTAAATCCGCAGCTATCCGTCGGTTGTGTCGTCCAGAAATTATCAGCACCTCCTTCATCTTCGCATCTTTCGTCTTGGTAGGCGCATGTGGCTCCGGATTGTAAGTGTACCCTATTGGTTTTAATAGTGACTGGGGCAAAATAGTCCCTGAGAGTAACCTCCACTGATGGTTGAACCACTATGTCGTCCCAAGTTCCGTAAGGGTAGTTATATTGTGATCCCTTGCAGCTTCCGTCTGTAACAACTGAGCCGCTGATCATGAGGCTGAGCAGGTGCGTGCTGTTTCGTTGGATCCCCGTTATAAGCATGTTGGGTCCCAGCATGAGGCTTCCGGTTGCGTGAGCCTGTTCGCAAATCTCTCTCGTGAGTGGTAGGGCGTATTCTCTTCTTCCGTTGTGGACGATTGATATGTGTGAGTACATCCCACAGTGATAGATTGTTTTATCAATTCTCTCTTTACACTGAATCACTCGAGTGAGGTGGTAGTTCGACACTTGTAGTAGTTGGATGAATTTATTTTCTCGAATCGGTTGGAGGTCGGGCGTCTCGCATTCCGAAACGTCCATGAGTGAGAATGTCGTAACGTTCAATGCTGGTCCACCACAGTCATACCCAGTTAGTGTCCGCGTAGTCTTGATGAAGGTAAGTAATATTGCTAAGTATAAATTCTTCATCTTGAGTTTAATCGACGCGTTGCTCGTAGCGTGGATGAGAACAGAATGATTCGTTCACTACTGCGATGCGGTTTATATCTGGTTTATGGAGGGGATGCATCTTACCGACCTACCTTCGATACTCGAATTCTACGCTAGCGCCATGCTGCGCGTTTTAATACCGTATGTCGGTGATGTAGATTCCTGAAGGTACGTTGCCTTATTTTCTAGCCTTATTAAATTTCAAGCGGTCGGTATGGACCACTCGAGATCCTTTATTTGTTTCTATTTCTACATTATTTTTGGTTAATATTCGCACAATTTTGTATGGCCCTTCATACTGATCGTCTAGCTTTCTTTTATTTTTCCTTTCAGGAGGTACACTGAGTCTCCGGGAGCAAAGGACACCGCTTTCTGTTTCTTATAGTAATAAGTTTTCGACCGGGCATTGGCTTCTTCATGGTTTGCCTTGGCGGCTTCCTGCGATTTTTCGAGTTGTTCCGTAAGGTCGGCCAAATATTGTGCGTACGTCTCGTCGCGTAAGTCGTTGTAAGTCGAGTCTGTGGGTACCCTTGCTAATTTACCGAATACGAGTTCGTGTGGAGTGTACCTGGTTCCTTCATGTATACTTGTGTTATACGAGAACATTGCGATATCGATCCAGTCGTCCCAGTTAATATTATCTTTGATAAAATGCTTCAGGTATTCAGTCAACACGTGATGCGACCTTTCGATGGAGCCATTTGACTGGGGACGATATGCCGTGGTCTCGTATCGTGCGATGCGGAATTTCTTGGTCACGGCTTTCATTAATTCTGATAAGAATGCCGTGCCTTGGTCAGTTAATATGCCTTTCGGACTACCGAATTTACAAATGAGGTGTTTCACGAATGCGTCTGCTACCTCTACGGAAGAAGCTTGTTTGGGGGGTATCCCTATAGAGTATTTAGTTAGTAAATATTGAATTGTCAAAATATAATTATTGTCCAATTTCGTCTTTGGCATAGGACCGACGATGTCCATGGATATCTTGTCGAATGCCCTCCCAGGTGTGTCTGTGAGCGTCATTGGTTGTTTGGTTTTCTGCCTAACAAGCATCTTCGTCTGGCAACTTCGGCAGCCTTGAATGTAGAGTTGTACGTCTGTCTTCATGTTAGGCCAGTAATTGTTTTGTCTAATTCGCCAATATGTTTTGTTTACCCCCTTGTGGCCTCCCATCGGGGTGGTGTGGTTGTTATGTTTAATTTGGATACGTTCGATCTCCTTTGGGATTACTATTTTGTGTTTTAAAATTATAATTTTTGTTTCTTTCCCCGAGAAGATTTAACGTATTTTACGTCTGATGTCTGTCCAGACGATATCTCCTATATTATCTTTCGTGATTGCTATTGTTTCGAGATTTAGTTCAATTGCCGCGTCCAGGAGGGAATGCAAGGCTTCATCTAATGTCTCTAATTGTACCGCTACCGAGGTTCTCTCCTGGACGGGTAACGCGATCAAATACCTGCTTCCTTGTTTTGTTACTTTTACCCTACCAAGTGTTATATCAGTCATGCTCGGTAGTTTACCCAGATCGGCTAATTCTCTAGCTCCTTTGTCAATTGGATTTCCGATCTTGGTGATAAAGATCGCGACATTGCCCTTATGCATTACAAGCCTGTCCTTTATTTCGATTATATTGCTATCATAGCGTGAGTAATCGATGTTGTCACTTTCGTCGTTATCGTCGGTTTCATTTCGGGTTCGGTATCGTTGGAAGAAAATTTTGTTGGTCTCTGCGTTTTGTCTGTCGTGATTTGTTCTCGTTTTTCGTACGTCATTTGGAACGGCTGGTGTATATTTCATCATCACTCGAGCTCGATCCGGCGATAGGAATATTTGTTTATTAAGCGCGCTCGGATTAGGCGATAGCGCGTCGGCGTTCACATTGCGTTTGCCGGCCTTGTACACTATATCGTATTCGTACTCGGCGAGTTTAAGACCCCAACTTGGTGGGTTTGTCCCTTCGTAGGGCTTGTTCCTTCGGAGGGCTCGAACGTTCAAAAGACTTTGCCTTACAGTGTGCTCAGACATGCGATGTACTCGGTCCTTTGCGGTGCTAGCCAATACGGAGGGCTTAGCATTTCGGATGAATCTGCCCTTGTGACTGCTCGACCCTTCGTGGTGCTCGGCATTTTGGTGGGTTTGTCCCTTCGTAGAGCTCGTTCATTCTGAGGGCTCGATCCTTCAAAAGACTCTGCCCTTCAGTGTGCTCAGAACTGCGTTGTGCTCGGTCCTTCACGGGGCTCGATCCTTCGGAGTGCTCAGCATTTCGGATGACTCAACAATTCGAAGGGCTCGAACCTTCGTTGGGCTCAGCCCTTTGGTGTGTTAGTCCGTTCGTAGATCTTGTACATTCGGAGGGTTCGAATCATCAGAAGACTCTGCCCTTCAGAGTGCTCAAACCTGCGTTGTGCTCGGTCTTTCATAGAGGTCGACTATTCGGAGGGCTCAGCATTTCGGATGACTCGACTATTCGGATTACTCGACCCCTCGTGGTGCTCTGCCTTATGGTGTGTTTGTCCCTTTGTAAGGCTAGTTCATTCGGAGGGCTCGATCCTTGAAAAGACTCTGCCCTTCAATGTGTTTAGACCTGCGATGTACTCGGTCCATCACGGTGCTTCACTCTTTGGAGGGCTCAGCATTTCGGATGACTCAACTATTCGAAAGGCTCGAACAAACGTGGTGCTCGGCCTTTTGTTGGGTTTGTCCCTTTGTAAATCTCGTTCATTCAGAGGGCTCGAACCTTCAAAAGTCTCTGCCCTTCAGTGTGCTCAGACATTCGATGTATTCGGTCCTTCGCGGTGCTTTACACTTCGGAGGACTCAGCATTTCGGATGACTCCACTATTCGAAGGACTCTCCTTCGTTGGTCTCACCACTTTGGTGTGTTTGTCCGTTCGGAGATCTCGTTTATTCGGAGGGTTCGAAGCATCAAAATACTCTACTCTTCAGAGTGCTCAAACCTGCGTTGTGCTCGGTCCTTCACGGTGCACGATCCTTCGGAGTGTTCAGCATTTCGGATGAATCGGCCCTTCGGTTGACTCGAGCCTTCGTGTTGCTCGGACATTTGGTGGGTTTGTTCCTTCGTAGGGCTCGTTCATTCGGAGGGCTCGAACCTTCAGAATACTTTGCTTTTCAATGTGCTTATACCTGCGATTTACTCGGTCCTTCACGGTGCTCGACTCTTCGGAGGACTCAGCATTTCGGATGACTCCATTATTCGCAGGGTTGGACCCTTCATTGGGCTCCGCACTATGGTGGGTTTGTCCCTTCTGAGATCTCGTATATGTGGAGGGTTCGAAGCATCAAAAGCCTCTGCCCTTCATAGTGCTCAGACCTGTGTTGCGTCCCGTTCAGCACGGGCCTCAAAAAAAGAAACTAAGCACTAATTAAATCGAGCTATTCCTTTCTACGGGATTTTACGCCCTTTAGGCTGTACCCTGATACTTGCAGTTCTTAGCCTGGGATGGCGTAACGATAGGTCACATTGAACTTTTGATGACGCTTACCGTGTGTTCCTTATTCTTCCTTTGTCATTTGGACTAGGTACTGTTTAGTTCGTGGATCGCCGGCTGGAAGCTGTTCCAAGTGGTAAACGTCCTTCGGGCAGCTTACTCGAATTAGGCGATACTCCACCCAGGTCGTTCCTGGCTGCCGATTGTCGAGGAAGGCCCTTGTAGATTGCTCGTCGTCTTCCGTTTTACTTGTGCTTTGCTGCGTTGAGTGCGGCGTTATGTGCGGATTGACCGTGGCTAGGCGCGTTCCTGGCTTCGTGGAACTAGTTACCGGCTTACACGTCTCTGACTATGCGATTCGAGTCACCGGCTTCCACGCGGTTTTTTTTATCCCTAATTTGGGTTGACAGTTTACTCCCGAATAATAAGATTGCAGCAGACGACGATAATAATGCTTCCGTCCACCTCGACGTTTCCTCGGCATGGAGGTTTAGGTTGGAAGAGTGAAGGTTTGCGACTTCTAGAATAGGACCCGGGCGACTCGTACGCCCCGATAGTCCCAGGAATAAGTTATTCGAACCCGGGCGACTCGTACGCCCCGATAGTTCTAGGATTTAAGGAATTCGAACCCGGGCGACTCGTACGCCCCGATAGTTCTAAAGTTTAAGGAATTCGTACCCGGACGACTCGTACGCCCCGATAGTTCTAAGGTTTAAGGAATTCGAACCCGGGCGACTCGTACGCCCCGATAGTTCTAGGGTTAAAGGAATGGTTTAAGAACTTGTCGACTACTCGTCTTGGTTTACGAAGGCACTTGTATCGCAAGGACGATGTGACCGGGGAAATTACTCAGAGAGCTTAGAGTCCCTTATTAAACTTAATAATTATTTATTTCGATAAACTATGGTAACAAGGCGAGAAATAAGTGCTATGGTGTTGACTGCTCGGTGTCTCGATGTAAAATCCTATGAGGAGCGGGTTTGCTGCTCCTTTTATGCGGATCCTAGCGGCGGCGGCTCGACCGTAGGATGGTGTTGATTAGCCAGCGTCATCCCTACTCTCGTCTGCGTACGGCGGCAAAGTGCGCGCAGTTTAGTTTCTCGGTTTAGCCGGATATTACAGGCGATTCATTCCTAACTTTTCGGGCTTGAGTAAACCGCTTACGAGTCTTCTAAAGAAAGACGTCCCATTCAAGTGGGAAGATACGCAAGAAAAATCGTTTCGAGCGCTCATAAAACTGTTGTGCGAACAACCTCTCCTATAGTTCCCTGACTACTCGAGGCCCTTCTTAGTCACAACGGACGCCTCAGGATTCGCGATAGGGGGAATTCTTAGCCAAGGAGAGATCGGCAAGGACTTACCAATAGCATATACGTCTAAGGGCCTGAATCAGGCCGAACAAAATTATTCGACAATCGAAAAGGAACTACTTGCTATTATCTACTCAGTGAACTATTTTAGACCATATCTTTACGGTCACAAATTCAGCCTGATTACGGACAATAAGCCTCTCGTGTGGCTAAACTCCGTCAAAGATCCGACGTCGAGATTAAACCGTTGGCGTCTTAAACTCGCCGAGTACGAATACGATATAGTGTACAAGGCCGGCAAACGCAATGTGAACGCCGACGCGCTATCGCCTAATCCGAGCGCGCTTAATAAACAAATATTCCTATCGCCGGATCGAGCTCGAGTGATGATGAAATATACACCAGCCGTTCCAAATGACGTACGAAAAACGAGAACAAATCACGACAGACAAAACGCAGAGACCAACAAAATTTTCTTCCAACGATACCGAACCCGAAATGAAACCGACGATAACGACGAAAGTGACAACATCGATTACTCACGCTATGATAGCAATATAATCGAAATAAAGGACAGGCTTGTAATGCATAAGGGCAATGTCGCGATCTTTATCACCAAGATCGGAAATCCAATTGACAAAGGAGCTAGAGAATTAGCCGATCTGGGTAAACTACCGAGCATGACTGATATAACACTTGGTAGGGTAAAAGTAACAAAACAAGGAAGCAGGTATTTGATCGCGTTACCCGTCCAGGAGAGAACCTCGGTAGCGGTACAATTAGAGACATTAGATGAAGCCTTGCATTCCCTCCTGGACGCGGCAATTGAACTAAATCTCGAAACAATAGCAATCACGAAAGATAATATAGGAGATATCGTCTGGACAGACATCAGACGTAAAATACGTTAAATCTTCTCGGGGAAAGAAACAAAAATTATAATTTTAAAACACAAAATAGTAATCCCAAAGGAGATTGAACGTATCCAAATTAAACATAACAACCACACCACCCCGATGGGAGGCCACAAGGGGGTAAACAAAACATATTGGCGAATTAGACAAAACAATTACTGGCCTAACATGAAGACAGACGTACAACTCTACATTCAAGGCTGCCGAAGTTGCCAGACGAAGATGCTTGTTAGGCAGAAAACCAAACAACCAATGACGCTCACAGACACACCTGGGAGGGCATTCGACAAGATATCCATGGACATCGTCGGTCCTATGCCAAAGACGAAATTGGACAATAATTATATTTTGACAATTCAATATTTACTAACTAAATACTCTATAGGGATACCCCCCAAACAAGCTTCTTCCGTAGAGGTAGCAGACGCATTCGTGAAACACCTCATTTGTAAATTCGGTAGTCCGAAAGGCATATTAACTGACCAAGGCACGGCATTCTTATCAGAATTAATGAAAGCCGTGACCAAGAAATTCCGCATCGCACGATACGAGACCACGGCATATCGTCCCCAGTCAAATGGCTCCATCGAAAGGTCGCATCACGTGTTGACTGAATACCTGAAGCATTTTATCAAAGATAATATTAACTGGGACGACTGGATCGATATCGCAATGTTCTCGTATAACACAAGTATACATGAAGGAACCAGGTACACTCCACACGAACTCGTATTCGGTAAATTAGCAAGGGTACCCACAGACTCGACTTACAACGACTTACGCGACGAGACGTACGCACAATATTTGGCCGACCTTACGGAACAACTCGAAAAATCGCAGGAAGCCGCCAAGGCAAACCATGAAGAAGCCAATGCCCGGTCGAAAACTTATTACTATAAGAAACAGAAAGCGGTGTCCTTTGCTCCCGGAGACTCAGTGTACCTCCTGAAAGGAAAAATAAAAGAAAGCTAGACGATCAGTATGAAGGGCCATACAAAATTGTGCGAATATTAACCAAAAATAATGTAGAAATAGAAACAAATAAAGGATCTCGAGTGGTCCATACCGACCGCTTGAAATTTAATAAGGCTAGAAAATAAGGCAACGTACCTTCAGGAATCTACATCACCGACATACGGTATTAAAACGCGCAGCATGGCGCTAGCGTAGAATTCGAGTATCGAAGGTAGGTCGGTAAGATGCATCCCCTCCATAAACCAGATATAAACCGCATCGCAGTAGTGAACGAATCATTCTGTTCTCATCCACGCTACGAGCAACGCGTCGATTAAACTCAAGATGAAGAATTTATACTTAGCAATATTACTTACCTTCATCAAGACTACGCGGACACTAACTGGGTATGACTGTGGTGGACCAGCATTGAACGTTACGACATTCTCACTCATGGACGTTTCGGAATGCGAGACGCCCGACCTCCAACCGATTCGAGAAAATAAATTCATCCAACTACTACAAGTGTCGAACTACCACCTCACTCGAGTGATTCAGTGTAAAGAGAGAATTGATAAAACAATCTATCACTGTGGGATGTACTCACACATATCAATCGTCCACAACGGAAGAAGAGAATACGCCCTACCACTCACGAGAGAGATTTGCGAACAGGCTCACGCAACCGGAAGCCTCATGCTGGGACCCAACATGCTTATAACGAGGATTGTTACGTCCCGTGCAACACGGGCCTCAATAAAAGAAACTAAGCTCTAATTGAGAGGAGCTTCTGCTTTCTACGGGATTTTACGCCCTTTTGGCTGTACCCTGCTACGCGCAGTTCTTAGCCTGGGATAGCGCAACGATAGGTCACGTTGAACGTTTGATGACGCTTACCGCGTGTACCTTATTCTTCCTTTGTCATGTGGACTAGATACCGTTTAGTCCGTGGGTCGCCAGCTGAAAGCTGTTCCAAGTGGAAAACGGCCTTCGGGCAGCTTAATCGAATTAGGCGATACTCCACCGAGGTCGTTCCTGGCTGCCGGTTGTCCAGGAAGGCTCTTGTAGATTGCCCGTTGTCTTCCGTTTTACTTGTGCTTTGCTGCGTTGAGTGCGGCGTTATGCGCGGATTGATCGTGGCTTGGTGCGTTCCTAGCGTCGCGGTACTAGTTACCGGCTTACACGTTCCTGACGTCACTCCATCCACTCAATCCACTATTCGGTGGACTCGACCCTTCGTGGTGCTTGGCCTTTTGGTGGATTTGTCCCTTCGTATGGGCTCGTTCATTCGGATGGCACGAACCTTCAAAAGACTCTGCCCTTCAATGTGCTCAGACAAACGATGAACTGGTCCTTCACGGTGCTCGACTCTTCGAAGGGCTCAGCATTACGGATGACTCTACTATTCGGAGGAATCGACCCTTCTTCGTGCTCGGCATTTTGCTGGGTTTGTCCCTACGTAGAGCTCGTTTATTAGGAGGGATCTAACCTTCAAAAGACTCTGCCCTTCAATGTGCTTAGACATTCGATGTACTCTGTCCTTCGCGGTGCTCGACCCTTCGGAGGGCTCAGCATTTGTGATGAATCAACCATTGTGAGGACTCGACCCTTCGTGTTGCTCGACCTTCTGGTAGGTTTGTGCTTCGTAAGGATCGTTCATTCGGAGGGCTCGATCCTTTCAAAGACTCTGCCCTTCAGTGTGCTCAAACATTCGATTTCCTTGGTCCTTCGCAGTGCTCGACCCTTCGGGGAGCTCAACATTTCGGATGAATCGGCCCTTCGGAGGACTCGATTCTTTGTTGTGCTCGGCCTTTTGGTGGGTTTGTCCCTTCGTAGGGCTTCTTCATTCGGATGGCCCGAACCTTCAAAAGACTCTTTCCTTCAGTGTGCTCAGACATTCGATGTACTCGGTCCTTCGCGGTGCTCGACTATTCGGAGGACTCAGAATTTCGGATGACTCCACTATTCGGAGGACTCGACCCTTCGTGGTGCTCGGCCTTTTGCTGGGTTTGTCCATTCGGATGCTTCGAACCTTCAAAAGATTTTGCCCTTCAGTGTACTCAGACCTTCGATGTACTCGTTCCTTCTCGGTGCTAGACCATTCGGAGGGCTCAGCATTACGGAGGACTCGGCCCTTCGGTGGGCTCGACACTTCGTGGGGATTGGCCCTTTGGTGGGTTTGTCCTTTCGGAGGGCTCGTACATCCGGAATGCTCGAAGCATCAGAAGCCTCTGTCCTTCAGAGTGCTCAGTCCTGCTATGTGCACAGTCCTTCACGGTGCTCGACTCTTTGGTGGGTTCAGCCTTTCGTAGAGCTCGGCCATTCTGTGGGCTCGGCCCTTTCGATCTTCAGAAACGAGAAAGTCCTTAGGAAGCGGAATGCGGCGCCACGTGGTGGTTTCCTTGTTATCTGCAGGTTCAGGGCTTTGATGCGTTTCAGGCTAATGTGTAGAATAACTTAGATTCGTTCCCAGTTGGCCAGGAATACTCAAAAACGATAAAGTCCCTAGGAAGCCGAAAGCGACACCACCTTACGAATTTCTTGGTATCATTATGTGCAAGGATTTAATGCGTTTCAGGCCAATGTAAAGAATGAAGTTGACTCGGTCCCAGTTGTCCAGGAATTCTCCAAGACCAATAAGTACCTAGGAAGCTGATTGCAGCGCCACCTGCCGGATTGCTTTAAATCACCAGGTTCAGGGGTTTGATGCGGTTCAGGCCAATGTAGATAATGACCTATATTCGGACCCAGTTGGCCAGGAATCCTCAAAATTGAGTAGTCCCTTGGAAGCGGAAAACGGCACAATCTGGCGGATGCCTTGGTATCACCAGGTTCGGGGCTGTGATGGAGTTCAGTCCAATGTGGAGAATGATTTAGATTCAGTCCCACTTGGCCAGGAATCTACAAAAAAAAAAAGTTCTTAGGAAGGGGAATGCGGATCCACTTGACGTATTCCTTGGTAACACCAGGTTTAGGGCTTTGATGCGATTCAGGCCAATGTGGAGAATGCCCTAGATTCGGTCCCAGTTGGCCAGAAATTCTCAAAAACGAAAAAGTCCCTAGGAAGTGGAATGTGGCGCTACCTGACAGATTTCTTGGTATTACCACGTGATGGGCAATAAAGCCCAATTAAGGCCAGAATCCTTAAAATGGCCGAGCCCTGCGAATGCCCGAGCCTCCGAAGGGCTAAGCCCTCCGACGTGCCGAGCCCTATGTAGGGCCGAACCTTCTGAAGGGCCGGCATTTACGAAGGACCGAGCCCACCGATGGGCCGTGCCCCCGAATGGCCATGCCCTTCTCTAATATGCCGAGCCCTCCGAATGACCGAACTCTCCTAAGGGCCGAGCCTACGAAGGGCCGTACCATTTGAAGAGCCGTGCCCACCGAAGGGCCGATCATTCCGGACAGCCAAGCCGTCCGAAGGGCCGTGACCTCCGAAGGGCCGAGCTCTCCGAAAGGCCGAGCACTAAGAAGGCCCAAGCCCTCCGAAGGGCCGAGCTCACCGAAGAGCAGAGCCTTCAGAATGTCCGAGCCCTCCAAAGGGCAGACCACTCTAAAGGTCCGAGCACTCCGAAGGGCCGACCCGCTCCGGAGGGCCGAGTGCTCCGAAGGGCAGAGCCCTCCGAAGTGTGGAACCCTCCGAGGGGCCGAGTCCATCATTTGTTCGAGCCCTCCGGAGCGCCGAGCCCTTCGTATGGCCGAGCTCTTCGGAAGGCCGAACCCTTGGGGTGGCCGAGCTCTCCCGAGAGCCGAGCCCTCCGAAGGGCCGAGCCCTCCGAATGGTCGTGCCCAACGAAGGGGCTAGTCTTTCGAACAAATGCTGATAGCCTTCCAAAAAAATCTGATTTTTGTGTGGTTTTGTTGGTTCGAGTCCCAACGACTGGGGACTAAGAATGTTTTTTTTTTTTACAAAAAAATTTGATACGTAATTATTTCTTTTTAGTTTCTTACTTTTTTTTACACTATTTTTGTAACCAACTGATTAACATAGGAAAAACGAATTAATTATAAAATTTGTATCGAATATATCGATCGATCGATTAATTCATATATCGTCGTAGGATCTTGCAGAATTTCTTTTTCTTTCTCTTAAAAACCGACGAAACTTCGACTTTGCTCATTTCGATTTCTATTCAGTAATTCTTATATCTATCAAGTATCGGCGGTTCGTTAATGATCGAAAGGAGGCCGTTAAGAAGGATCCTTATCGAGATTAAAAAAATAAATTGCTCTACTCTCGTGATACCTAACAAAAAATTTAAAATACATCAAAGACGATTCGATTAAAAAGAAAAAAAACAAAAATACGAGTCGATCGATCCGAAAGAGATTTCTCGAAAGAACGTACGTTGTCGGGCCCCAGAACTATTTCAGGCCTCATGTTCACATCCTTCCTTCCTTCCTTCCGTCTTGTACGTGACTAAAACATTTAGCTTAATTCGTTGTAAAAATTCGAGATTATCTTTCGATTGCGAAGTGATATATAATCGTGTTTTTAAGTTTACGCGCATTAAAATGAAAATCTCTAATGTATTATCATATTACATTCACGTTTTTAACACTAGATTTAACAGACCAGTCATTTTGACAGGTCGTGCAATTTCAAATCAAAATTTCTACTACATATAACATTTGCTTTTCGAAATAATGTTATGGCTTTTGTAGCTATAAGTAGAGAATACATTTTATGAACTTGATGTTACTTTATATATATTAGTAACAAATATATTTTTTGTTATTGACATTTATACCGGTACCAGACTGGTGCAAGTTACTATGAAGAAATATGTGATTTCGATAAAATCATGAGACCGATGTAGTACATATAATGCACATGCGTCTTTCGCTCGTTCCGTTATCGACATTGAGCGATTACGGTGAGTTCGGCATTTTTACGAGATTTTTACGAACAGTCTTATTTCGAGCTTCGTTCAACACATGAAATAAAATCTTAGTTCGAGTGATCTCCAAGCGTAATCATTCATCTTTACCCGCACAGTAACACAGGTAAGAAACATTTATATGGATATGGATATATTCAAAAATATATTCTTCAGTAAGAAGCATAAATACGAAGAAAGTGTCTTAGTTTCAACTTATTTTTATAGCGATCGTCAGCCCCTGAAAATTTCAAAACGAAGAAAAGTTTCTGGATATTTAGAAAATGCAACCAGCATACCTCTGGAATGTTCAGATGTAGAAAGTGAATTATATGATAGCGTCGGTGAATTTTTAGATAGATAAATTGATACAAAACAGTGATGATAACAGTGATATATTCGAGAGTAGTGATGAGGAAATTCCTGATGAAGACAATATAGATCAGTCAAGTGACGATGATTGCGAAAATATTCCAAACAAACGTACTAGACGATGCATGCGATTCCCTTCCAGTTTTGAAGACCTAGGTGGAAGTAACGTACCAAATCAGCAAACTGAAATTGCTTCAGACGAAACTATTTGGACAAGAATTGAAGAAGGAGGTGTTGCTGGGAGATTACCTGTTCAGAGTGCTTTCAGAGATGTACACGGGCCAACGGCACATGCTAAAATAAACATTATGAACGGGAATCTAAGTAGTGCGTTCTTATTACTGATTGACAACCATATTTTGGAACATATACGAATTTGTACAGAGTTGAAAGCCTCTCGAGTTTTGGGGAGAAACTGGACAATTACGCAAGCAAAATTGAAGACACTTCTTGCAATATTATACGCACGTGGGGCGTACGAAGGAAATACTTTGAGGCTTCAATATTCGTGGAATAACAAGTGGGAACTATAATTTTTCTCCAACACTATGAGTATACGTGATTTTACTGAGATTCTGCGATACATTCGTTTCAAAAAAAGAAATCAGAGGAGTCAACGTTTGCAAACAGACAAATTCGCTTTAGTCTCAGCAATTTGGGACAAATTTATTGAAAACGTCAAAATTGCTTCAAAACGGGAGCTTATATTACACTGGCTGAGCAACTTTTTCCAACGAAGGCCAAATGCAGATTTACCCAGTATATGCCAAACAAACCCCATAAATTTGGCATAAAATTTTGGCTGGTGTCTGATGTAGAGACGAAATATGTGGTAAATGGCTTTCCGTATTTAGGAAAAAACGAGGCCCGAAATGCATCAACCCCCCTAAGCAAATTTGTCGTAATGAAACTTCTTGAAACGTATACCATGAAAGGTAAAACTGTAACAACAGATAATTTTTTTACAAGTATTCCTTTGGTGTTAAAATTAAGATCTAAAAATACTTTGTTGCTTGGAACAATACGCGCAAACATGAGCGAACTGCCGAAAACTTGCAAACTGGAAA
This sequence comes from Dolichovespula media, assembly GCA_911387685.1. Classification (NCBI taxonomy): domain Eukaryota; kingdom Metazoa; phylum Arthropoda; class Insecta; order Hymenoptera; family Vespidae; genus Dolichovespula; species Dolichovespula media. The sequence goes on along the minus strand of OU426864.1, from coordinate 5,978,490 downwards.
AAAGACAGCATGGCACGTCTTTCAACGTTGTTGTACCAATGGATGCACACTTACCGTTTATAAGAGCAAACCAAATAAAAAAATACTTATACTAAGTACAAAACATAAACACATCAAAATTGTTACAGCTGCTAAGAAATTACCTGAAACTGTATTATTTTATAATAGAACTAAATTTGGCGTCGATGTCACTGATCAAATGGCACGAAAATATACGGTGAAATCATGTTCCAGAAGGAAGTCACTTCAAGTGTTTTTCAATATTTTAGATTTTGCCGGAATAAATAGCTGGATATTGTACAAAAACACAACAGGAAAAAATATCTCACGGAAAGACTTTCTGTTTCGATTAGCAGAAGAACTTGCTTCAGAATATCAGACTTCAAGGCAAAAACCACAAGAAACTGATATACCAACTACAAGTGGCACGGCTTCTGTACGAAAATGATGTCAAATAGGATATTGCAACAACAATAAAACTACAAATATTTGCAATACATGCAAAAAAGTGTATGTGGAAAGTGTACAGACAGCAAAATCTACATATGTAGAAATTATGACCGACAAATTATAACAATTAAGTGTTTTGTTACTTGACAAAGTCCATAAAACCATTTATCTATTACAATTAATATTGTTCAACTATTTTGTCATTTTTTAAGAGTGAATAAAGACTGGAAGACACAATGAGCATTTTTTCTTATAAACCAGTCATTTTGACAAGTTTCGGTAGAAATATGGATATTTAAACAGCTTGAAAATCTAGTGTTAATAAATCTTACTCAGTTGATTTATCTCTCTTTCTCTATCAGTCTCAACCTATCTCTCTCTCTCTCTCTCTCTCTCTCTCTCTCTCTCTCTCTCTCTCTCTCTTTCTCTTACTCTCTCTATCTCTACCATTCTCTCTCTTCTTTCTTCTATCTGTCTATCTGTCTATCCGTCTATTAGTCTCTCTGTCTGTCCGGCCGTCTGTCTGTCTGTCTGTCGGTCTTCTCTCTTGAAATTAATTGAAATTTAATAAAAAATATACTTCGAGAAGCTCGTCCAAGGGTACTTTACGTTGGTACAAAACGAAGGAAGATGAAGATTCACACAGAGAGTAAGAGAGAGTAAGAGAGAGAGAGAGAGAGAGAGAGAGAGAGAGAGAGAGAGAGAGAGAGAAAGTAAGAAGATGGAAATGATGAGAAGACTTTGTAGTTGATGATGGTAGTGGTTGAGAAAGACGTTGGTGACTGTTCTGAGAGTTAGGTGTGGTAGTAAGAGCTTCTTTGCTGATGAGAGCTTCTCTATCTCTGTCTCTCTCTCTCTCTCTTTCCTTCGTTCAAAGTGGTGGTACATCGGAAGAACGCGTATAGAAGTGAGAAAGATAAGGCTAGATAGAGAGATAGAGAGAGAAATCTATATACTGTTAGAAATTATACCGGCTTGGAAATCTCGGATGACAGCGGGGCCCTCCGTTTCGTCCGCTTTAACGTCTTACCATAACATTGATTGTCGTTACTCGTTTAATAAATAATGAGGACTGACGAGAAGAAAATGTAATAACAAAGAATTGTTATTCAATAGTCGACGAAATGATCTTTCTTTTTTTCGTTTTTGTTTATAAATATATGAAATATTCTATCTCCTTATATAATCGATGAACCCCGTAGATTGGAATAATAATAATAATAATAATAATAATGATAATAACAATAATAATAATAATAATAATAATAATAATAATAATAATAATAATAATAATAATAATAATAATAATAATAATAATAATTTTTTTGTGAGGAAAGAGAAATGCATTTACATACGCTGTGCCAGGCTTCCATTGCTGCCCTACTGGCTAAAACTCCTCCCTCTTTCGCCTGGAAACAAGTCCGGAACTGTTATGCACATTACTTCGGACTAGGCGATTTTTCTTCGCCCTGTGGATTCTCTTCCATTCTTCTATCGACTATTTCTGTCATATTTCTCTGTCGTAGGCCTGATCTAGGTCCGTTTTCTTCGTGCGAAGGATATTTTGGACCCAATGGGCTACCGAGATCCAATTTTTTTCTCCGCTAAGCATGGGCTCCACGATGTTATCCGGAGTCACCTCTTCGGTTCCCCCCTCTAGCTCCAGACTGTGTTGTGTCCAACGTACGCACTTGAAGAAAGTATGCTCGGAGTCGTCGGGCATTTCGGGGCAGTAGAGGCAGTATGGTGTCATCGCCCGGCCTATTCCGTGCAGGTAACGTCGGAAGTACCCGTGTCCACTCAGGAGCTGGGTCAAATAGTAATCGACCTCCCCGTGACTTCTGTCTATCAACGGTTTTACTTTCCGTATTAGCTTCGCCGTCTATCGTCCTCTCGGATCGTCATGCCAGGAAGTCTGCCAGATCCGGAGCGTGCGTTCTCTCTCTTCTTGCCTCGCTATTTCTTTTCCGACCTCAGCTTTCCTCTCGTACACCGCCTTTCGTTCCTATGCGAGGAGCGCAATAGGGATGACTCCAGCGATGACCAGAACAACTGACTCGGAAACGGTCCGGTATGCGGAGGTGACCCTTAGTGCTGCTTTCCTCTGCACTTCTGCCAGGCGCTTCCGGTAAACTTCCTTGCCGAGAGCGTCTGCCCACACTTCGGCCCCGTAGAGAAGGACAGCTTGAACCGTGGTCATCAGTAATCGTCGCTTGCTAGATTTGGGCCCAGTGACGTTTGCCATGAGCCTGCTCAGGGAGGCAACTCCCCTTACAGCTTTGTCGGCGGTCCGTCGTATCTGCTCCCAAATGTTCAGCTTGCAATCGATCATGAGACCGAGATACTTGGCTGCCGGCTTGGTTCTTACTGTTTCTTCTCCAACTCGCAGGGGGAGAATGGTGTTAAATCTCTTCTTTGTGAGGATGACGATTTCTGTTTTGCTGAGGGCCAGCAACAGGCCATGTTCCGTCATCCAACCGTTTACCTTGCGCATGAATTGATTCAGTTTCAGCTGGGCCATCTCTATGTCTCTTGCGGCGATAAGTGCGGCGACGTCATCCACGTATCCCACTAGAAGCGTCTCCTCCGGCATATCCGCTCTGAGTAGGTCGTCGTACGCCACGTTCCAAAGATCCGGGCCGAAGACGGACCCCTGCGTCGCTCCGGCTGAGATCGTTTTTTCCTTCCGCCCTTCCATGGACTCGTATCTTATGGTTCGATTCCTCAGATAGTCGTCTATCATGCGCAGGAAGTATCTTGGCACCTTAAAGGTGTGTTCGAGCGCCTGGGTCATGTCACGCCATCGTGCAGAGTTGAAGGCGTTTTTCACGTCAAGCGTCACCAGAACTACTACACGGCACGTGTGCTGGTTGTGATTTTCCGCTTTTTCCACTGCCTCGCTGATCTTCCGGATCACGTCGATTGTTGATCGCCCGGCTCTGAATCCGTATTGCCTAGGTGATACGTCGCCGGCGGCATCAATCGCAGACAGTAGTCTTGCCTTTATGAGCTTTTCTAGCAGCTTACCCGCTGTGTCTTGGATTTTTTGCCATCAGTCCAGCACTTGGATTATCGCAGAAAATTGTTGTAACGTCCAATTTTCCTATGACTTCGGATAAGAATCTTCGTATGTAGATAGTCTCCTTTGCTGCTTCGGACAATGCCATGTAATCTGCCTCGGCACTTGACATAGCTACTATTTTCTGCTTTCTTGATGACCAATTGATAGCACTACCAGTTAGTTTGAATATATAGCCGGTATGAGATCTTTGATCACCAATGTTTGAACTCCCATCAGCATCTGAAAAACCGGTTAATTTTTCTCCAGTTTTAGTAAAAGTAATTCCTAAATTTTCAGTTTTCTTTAAATAACGTAGCACTCGTTTTTCAGCCTTCCAATGTCCTTGACCAGGGTTTTCATTAAATTGACTGAGTGCATTTATTGCATGTGCTATATCAGGACACGTACTGGTTGCTAAGTACATCAAGGAACCGACGAGGTTCCTGTAAGGAATTTGACTCATTTACTTCTTATCTTCTTCGATAGTCGGACTCATCTGTTTTGAAAGTTTCAAAACAGGGTTCATTGGTGTATCCGCAGGTTTGCAATCTGTCATGTTAAAACGTCTCGGCACATCTTGGGATATACTTTCTTTGTGTCATGCGAATTTCATTTTTGTCTTGTCTTGTGAAAATTCTATTCCAAGGCAGTAATGGAGTTGCCGCAAATCTTTCATCTCGAGTGATTTTGCGAGATTTTCTTTCAGTTTAGATATTTTCTTATCATTTGAGGCGATCATGAGATCGTCGACGTAAATTACGACAAGCGTTAATTTGCCGTTTTCTTTTCGTATATAGACACAAGCATCGGCGCCAAGGGGTCTAAATTACAATTCTCTCAGCCTTAAGTCAAGCTTCTTATACCATTGACGATCGGACTGCTTCAAACCATATATTGCTCTTTTTAAAAGACACACCTTATTTTCGAATAATTTTCCATATTCTTTTTCTTCCAGCACTGCTGACAGTCCTTCCGGAAGCTCCATATAGATTTTTACTTCAACATTTCCATTTAAGTAGGCACTAATGAAATCAAGTTGATGAATTTCCAATCCCAGTTCCGCTGCAAGTCCCATCATGTTTCGAACAGAGCTTGTTCTAGCAACCAGAGCAAAAGTTTCGTGGAAGTCAACATTCGGTTCCTACGAGAAACCTTTGGCTACTATCCGAGCCTTCCTACGTTCCACTGAGCCATCAGCCGTAAATTTTGTTCGTAGAACCCATTTTGAACCGATAACTTTTTTATCAACTAAGATCCATGTGTTATTTTTCATTAAGGCTTTGTACTCACTTTGCATAGCCTCTTTCCATTCATGTGCTTCCGGTGTCGACATTGCTTCTTTTGCTGTATGTGGATCTGCTTTTTCAGTTATACCAGCATATTCAAAATAATTTAAAAACTGTTCTTCCATTTCAACTTGATTCACTTCAAGATGTTCTTCTCGATCTCCTTGATTTATTCCTACTCTTTGATAGGAATCATGTGTGTTTGTTTTTTGGGGCGTCCTCTTCGACCTGTGAGTATTTTTATTGGACATCCAGGTCCTATTCTCATTTTTGGCATAGTTTGTTCTTCGCGAGCATTCGGTGGATTGATTTCTTTTTCATTTCTATCGATATCTTCTGGAGTATTGATCTGTTTGTGGTTTTTATTCGTCAATATAATTCCTGATCGATTATTAGGATCTTCCTCGTTATTGTTGTTGGGAAGAGAACTCTGTGTTTCGGGAATACTTCTTCTTGGACGTGCTAAAGTCTATACGTCTATGAATTCTTCAAATTTCTGTCGATTCTCGAAATTATTTATGAAAGCTTCGTCACGACTTGTGCGAATTTTTCTTGACTTTGGGTCCCATAATCTGTAAGCTTTCGATTCTGTGGTATAACCGACAAATATACATTCAATTGTTTTCTGATCAAATTTTATATGTTTTGACTTGTCCAGCATATAAGCCTTCGCACCAAAAATCTGAAAATGGATGGCAGTTGGTATTTTCCCCGTCCACATTTCGTAAGGTAATTTTCTATCCAAGCTTTGTGACGGAAATCTGTTTCGGATGTAGACTGCAGTCAAAATTGCTTCTGCCCAAAAAGTTCGTGGAAGGCCTGATTGGGTCAACATGCATGTCACCATTTCAACAAGTGTTTTATTTTTGCGTTCTGCAATACCATTTTGTTGTGGCGTGTAATCAAAGGTAAACTGATGACGTATTCCTTCCTTTTTCAGATAGTCTTCAAATTCGTTGCTTCGATACTCTCCCTCGTTGTCAAATCTTACAATCTTGATGAATTTTCCAGTCTGTTTCTCAACCTTGCCCTTGAATTCCAAAAACTTATTAAAAAGTTCTCCCTTTTTTGTTAGAAAATAAATTGCGCACCATCTCGATTTGTCATCAATAAAGGTGAAAAAATATTTTGAATCTCCAAGGGATTCAACTTTCATTGGACCATAGAGATCTGTGTGGATCAATTCTAGAATTTCGTTGGATCGAGAGGTTGACTATGGAAAAGGGGTTCGTGTCTTTTTTCCTTTTATACAGACTTCGCATGTTGTTAGTTTTTCATTGCTGTTGACGTTTATCCCATGAACTTTGTTGTGCCGACTCAGATCTTTTAGATCTTTTCCATTTAAGTGCCCACATTTTTCATGCCACTTCTGGAGCTTCGATGTATTTGCCTGTACGACGAAAGAATTGTTTTCTAATTCTCGAATAAAATACAAATCCTTTTCTTGTTCAGCTTCAATGACTTCATTTCTTGTGCTCGGATCTATTATGGTAGCGTTTTCTTTTCGAAATAGAACATGAAATCCGTGATTAGTGATCTTAGCGAGTGACATTAAATGACATTCCTCAAAGAACAGCAAGGGATTTATTCCGTTCCCCCTTTTTGAGTATTAATTCACTTTTACGCTTGTTTTCGTGTTGATATTATTACGTATACAGTTTACTTTCAGTGCAGTACTAAGGAGCCTGAGACCATAACCTGTAGGAGAAGGGTGCAGGAACAACACACTGTTTTATACAATTATATATTTTATAACCCTTGCTTCTTATACATGACTCTGCGTACATAACGCGACGAGGAGACTCTGAGATTAAAAAGGAAACCATGTCAAAAGTTTAAGACAAAAGACTAATGCAACCAAAAAAAAATCAACCTTTTAGTTAATAAGGTCAAAATAGATGGCGCAAGGATGCTGTTTTTACATCATTTTCAACAATTGTCAATTTATTGTAAGAAGTAATGCATACAACATAATTATTAAATAATAAAATATCCATTCATATATTTTCATTTTTATACGTATCATAAATAACACAAATAGGAGATCATAGGAACAGTGTTTACTTTACTTAGAAATAAATGAAGGATGATTTTGAGTTTTTAATTGCATTTTTTGCAGATGATTGAATTCTCCTTCATACATTTACCGCAGACATATTTTTTATAGATTATAGAAGATTTAGTTGTTTTAGTTTCTTTGCAAAATCGTATCTGGCATGTTTTTCACGAATGCGAAATATTTGATGTTTCTTTTTCGTTTTTCTTTTCTACTTGGAGAAATTCGTGATAATCTTCGGCAAACTCTTCTGCTATTTGTAGTAGAAATTTTTATCTGGATATATTTTCTCCACTTCTTTCCTTATATAATAAAAGATCTATGAATTGATATCGGACAAATCCTGGGTATCGAGAAAAACTTGCACAGGTCATCTATAGGATTTTGATTTGACGCTATATTTTCTTGCCACTAGATCGGTGATATCGACGCTGATTTTGGTTTTATTATAATACGCAACTGTCTCAGGTATTCACTTTTTGTCGTTGTTGCGTCTGGCGCAACTACGAGAAGAACGTTTCCAGACACGCGTCTCGCACCAGACCAGCGATGATAATCAATTCGCACGGAGGATCTGTCCTCCGTTTCTCCCTTGACGTCAGAGTTATAGACCCACTGGACACGGTGAAAAGGCCGGCGGTACTATATTGGGTTACCGTAAGCCTTTAGCAAATATCGTTCGCCTAATGATTTAAGAGGATTCTATGTGGTTCTTAGTTAGGTTGCACGTAAATGTTTAGCGCAGATGTAATATATCTCAAAATAATTTATTGCAATGGATTGTAGTTGATGATATGCGTTATATAATAATGATTGATTGTGTAACTTCCTGTTGTATTTGATATGTGTAAGATGATTATCTATAATATACTATATTACAATTCTCGTGTAAAACTTAAGACTGACTATTTTTGACTAATACGTGACTTGACTGATTCTTTTGATTAGTGTTTATTTGACTATTGACTTTTGTCTACTATCTTCTCAACGCTTCTCCAACTAACTGGTAAGCTAAAATAATAAGAGCAGGAAAGGGAAGAAAGATGCTCATTGGTCGAGTACAGACAAAGATAGTCCTCGAAAATATTTATACTTTTGTCAAAGGTCTTTGTCGAAGCGATCGTATAGAGAAATATTATAGCTCGTTTAAACTTGGAAAGCATAGCTAGCTTCAACTCAACAAGTAACAAAAAACAAGTGAGAAAAATAAATAACGAACGTGATTAGGATTAAGTCGATAATAGACTAATTATATAATTCTTCGAAAATCTGTTTCTAAGAACTGATATGTCTTGCAAAGAAATGTGACTTTGACAAAAAAACCAATTATTATATGACTTTGCGCACGTGTACGTCAACACTCGTTATTGATTTTTACACTTTTATGCTTCGAACTTACTATTGTAACTTTTTTGGTTGGTTTGAGTTGAGAAACATTCCATTTTGTCTTTTGCTGATTTCACCAGTTTAGGAATTCTTTTCTGTTACTCTGAATAGTTCCAAGTAATGTTGTTCGTTTTGCCAATAATTTTGTCGCTAGTTTTGCGCTCGTGAAAAACTCTCAACATGTTTCGTAACATGTTATCGTCGACGTAACATGTCTCAAATTTTGAGACGATATTGACGACGATTGGGTTTCTTCTTTTCTCAGATATGGAAAACCGTTTTATAATGTATTTACTTTTGGCATCCGATACTATCCAAAACTTGATGCCAAGTTTATCAGGCTTGCTGGGTATGTATTGTGTAAATTTACATCTCACTTTTGTAGGGAATAGTTGCTCATCAACAGTTAGATTCATATTGAGCTTGTAACTATTTTGACTATTTTCAATAAACCTGTTTCATACATGTGAAATTAGAACAAATTTGTCGGGTTTTAGACATTCGAATCGCTGTGTTTTTTCATCAAATGTATGCAACTATCTATAGTTGAGATACTTAGGTCCACAAATAAGGTCCTATATAGAAAAATTTTAAAAATGATAGAAATTTCTACACAGGTCAAATGACCGTGCATGGTAAGCAAGCCAAGTGATGAATTTTTCTCAGTAGAAAAAAAGTAAAAAAAACCAAAGGTGAGAAATTGATCAAACAGAGAATCTAAGACATTTGAAATAGTTGATGAACGAAAAATATAACAATAGAAGTAAACTTCAAAATGAAAATTAAAACCGGTCATTTGACCGGGCTTGGTACGGTTGAAATTATACTGCTCTTATCTATCTACTACTACAAATACCGTTATACCGACATGACAACTATTATTACCATCATATTTGTACTACCGAAGTCTCCCAAATTTAAATCGGCACGATAGTCAAGACGATTCGAAACAAACAACAAAATAAACATATATTCTATATATAATGCGCATGTCCCTTGGAAGAATAAAGATTCAAACGATGTCCATGTTTAATGGACTTTTTATTGTCAAGAACGCGTCCGGCATGTTGAATTATTTAAAGATCATTATTTAATTCTTTCCACTCTTAAGATCACTGTGCCTAGTGGAAAAAAGAGAAGGAAAAAGAAAGAGACAATGAGAGAGAGGGGAGGAGGGAGACGAATAGAAAAAATAAAGATCTTGTGTAGCATATCCTCGTAGATAAGTAACTTTCACATTGTAACCTGATGTTCGATGTGTCTTCCTACGAATTCGAGAGAGAAAGATTGTTCTAAGAAAGAAAAGCTTTGAAAGATCGATTACTGGAGACAATTGAATCGACCGAGAATTTTCACTTTTTTTTGTCTTGAGAAAATCAATCCTCTTTCACCGAAGAACTTTTGTCTTCAAGAAATTGAAATCGAGAGATTAGTATACTATTTTACTCAAAGAATATAACCTTTTATCATCGAGAATAGTTTCGGTCTGAAAAAATGAGTAAGAGGAAAAAAGAACGTTTTAGTCATCTTTTTATTTTCATTACTATGTCTTTCTTCTTTCTACTGGCATTTGTAAGGAAAACTTTCTCGTATAATTAATGGACCATGCATTTACTTACATCGAAGGAAGGCCAGAATCGATCTGCTCCTTCAAGATATTTTTATTTCTTTTCCTTTTCCTTTTCCTTTTCCTTTTTCACGTACTATTCCGTTTAACGATACGAATACTTACTACGCGTTTAAGACTGCTTCGTATGGTTCGGGCATGTTTATACCACCTCTCTCTCTCTCTCTCTCTCTCTCTCTCTCTCTCTCTCTCTCTCTGTCGATTGACATGTGTCGTTTCGAGTTCCGAAAAGAAATGTAAATTTGAGAAAGACTGTAAAAAAGAAGTAGCTTGTGAGAAATGTGTAGGAAAGCATGTTACAAATGAGTGTAGAAGCGACACAAGAAAATGTGTAAATTGTGAAGTAAAAATAAAAAGTTTTAAACTCAAAAATATAAAGTCGGAACATACAGCATTTGATATAAATTGTCCATGTTATAAAAAGAATTGGAGAAATATAAAAATAAAATAATTAGTAACTTATAGTAAACGGTTCAAATAAAGAAAGCAAAGAATATAGTGATCTGTTTAAACGCACAAAGATTTTTAATACTCAACCTACCGACATTTCATGTATACCTAATCCTACCATAAGCGGCCAAATGACCGCTTCAAAAAAAAAAAAATATGTATCTTAATATAAAAAGAGATTTTAGCCAATTAGATAGTAAACCAAATATTTTTTCTATTTAGAAAAGTTTTATTTACATTTTCACTTTCGGAACTAACTATAAATCTTTTTCTTTTTTGTCCTTTTCGTATATTCAAAATATTCTCTCTGTCCGTATCGCTATCAAATAAGTCACAATTATTTTCTGTTGTATCATTGTCAATATCGGAAACTTCTTGGTTATTTTCTGAACAATCCTCGTCGATATTATTTACTTTGTTTAATAAATTGATATTCCTCGAACGTCTTGACACTTTTGGGGATGAATATACAAATAATAAAATAAAAACTAAAATATAAAAATTTGAATGAAACGAGGCAAAATCATTGAGAATATAAATAACAAATATTCAAATGTAAATCATACTACAAAATATTGTTGGTTCTGTTCATTTTGTTGAAACTAGCACTTATAACACGTAATAATCTTTATTATACACTCTGTCAAATTTTGATGCTCTCTATTCGGATCGCAAACCGTACTGCCTTACAAAGAAAGCTAGGCATTTGATCCAATCACGCGTTTGTTTCCACTGTAGATCTACAATGACATTGTGGACTCGTAAAACAATTTCAGAAGTGCGGTTTCCGAACAATATAGTCGTAAATAATATGAATTGTTCAAATGGTCAAATGACCTCTCGTGGTAGACTAGACATGCTATGAATTTTTTCGGGAAGGTAACAATAAAGAAAGTTGTGAATATTGAAAAATGAGTTGTATGTATATTATAGGAAAAGTCAATATAAGTTACATGGCGATACAGTAACGTTGGATACACGAAATTCTAAACGAAATTTCAAAAACGGTCATTTAACCGCGCGTGGTAGGTTTAGTGTTAACCGGCCATTTGACTGGTAAGAATAGGTATATATGAAATGCCGGAACGGTTAGTGTTAAGTATGCTTTTGGTCAATTTATAAACTCTCGATCTAATACTCGAAAACAAGACGATTACAATTTTTATATGATATACGTGTTCGAAAAACGCTAATATGAAAAGAAGCCTGAAATTGATAAAGAAAGGAAAACAATGAATTATGCACGAAAAGCACGTACTTTAAAAGTATAATAAAAATTAATAGTCTAACGAGGAGAACCCGCGAGATGTAAATCATGAATTTGCACAAGACTTCGCAAAATAAAAGAGTGATAAAAAATAAACAAACACGTATTTCGGCTTATCCTTAGAAACTCGATTTTAAGAAAATAATAATTAAATTCTTGACGCCATTCCTTGAATCCGCTTGCTCTCTTCACTCTTAACACTTTGCTGCCGGCGCATTAATCGAAGCGCCGTTACGCTACCGCCGGCGTGATTCACGCAGGTTCTACTGCTCACCAACGGTGATATTTACGCAATTTTTCGCAACATAAGTAGTTGGAATATAATTATTATTATTATTAAAGAAGGCACTAAAATAACTGTTATACTATTTTTATTTCATAGTCTTATATTTTTTAATTAGTACTAAAACATTTTATTTAAAAATTTAACTCTTAGGATTCATAGTTCTTTTTAGTATGATAATTTTCAAAACATTTTCCAACATGCAGAGAAATTTTACAGGAAGAACACATATATGCAGTGGAACTTCTTTTCTTAGCGGCAATGCAGATTTTGCAAGCCCTTCGTGGGTTTTGGATTCTCCCATTACCACTAATACGTGTTATGCTATGTTTCCTCATGTCCGCAGTAAGCCTGTCTGGTGGATCATACCTCGGCGATCTTTTCTTACATTGAGCAGCCGATCTTGATTGTTGCTCCTCTTCATTAATCCATTAATTCATGCTAGTGCAAGATTTAGTAGAAATTGTTTGTATCGAATAGGATTTTCGAAAAAAAAAGTTGAAACCAGTGTTCCCTGATCGTCAAATGTTGCTTTGCAATAATATGTCTACCTATACAATTGTCGATATGAAGCATCATCGTAAGCGAAAATAAGTCGCATGTACGTGATAGCGACCGATAACCGTTGGCGAGCAAAAGTCACGTCAATATGACAGCGGCCGGCAAAGAGTTAAATTGATCAATGGCACAGTAATTAGCGTTACATCTTCGAGATATTGCACATCATGTTCGAGTCTCAACGAATTTTCCTATTTTTTTCATTTCTTCATCAAAGTATGCTTCAAAAATGTTCCTTATTTTATTAATAAATATAAGGACACTATAATTAACTTAATTTTTGTGTTTATTCTTACATTATTACAATTCAAAAGTTTCCGATGTATCCTTGGGGTAATAATTATCATAAAAATATTCGAAACATAAAAATTCTGTACACTACGAACAACGCACGAAGACAATTTTGCCGCCCTCACATTTCTTGAAGGGAATGTTTTTTAGACAACCAACATCGATGACGTTAAAAATTGTAATTTACATATAGCGTCCTTGTATTTATCAATAAAATAAGGAACACACGTGAAGCATACTTTAACGAAGGAATGAAACAAAAAAAGAAAAATTCATCGGGAATCGAAAACGAGGTGCAAAATCTTATACCTCGCGAGTTCTCCTCGTAAACTTTATTATATATTTTTCTTATTAAATCTTATAAACTAAAAAAAGGAATCAAATTCCCGAAAGAAAGAAAATTAAGAAAAAAGAAATTAGAAGTAGAGTTAGTAGTTACAAAGAATAATTACTACATAAAAGTTTATAATAATAGATAGTGCGCATTAAATTATATCTTACCTTGATTTTCTGAGAGGAATTTACATACGTGCTTACAGTAGAAAGAAAAGGAGGAAGAACGCTGAAATAGGAAGAGAACAAAATAAGAGATGAAAGTAGTGACAACACAGATAATTGAATGAATGAATCACGTGAATAATGCGATCGATTGAGATTAGAGAAAGGATAAAGAAAATTCGACAATGAATGAGGTTCAGAGAAATTAGAAAAGGATAAAGAAAAAAGTGAAAAGGATAAGTAAGAGAGAGAGTGCTATGTAATGTTCAAACAAATATACAATTTTTTAAATATTAATTAATTATACTCCATGTTATTATATTCCATTATACTCTTTGTTTTATATAGATATATGTACTATGCTATTGACAGTCGAAACAATTATATTACATTATCGATATGAATTTGTCTCCAATTCCATTTTACTAATATTACTCGTTATTTTTCGAAAAAAAACTTGATAAATCAAAGCACACTCTCGGACGTATAGGCTTCATTCTGTTCTTCTCAGAATTCGTCAAATTCTTGTGCCGACAGTATTGTATATTTGTTGAAAAATGAATAAAATATTCTTTTCAAATTAATGTATTTTACATGATTTTCCATCAATTGGAATTATAGAAAATTGTTTATTGAGTATAAAGTTACATATTACAGATGTAGTAATAATAATAATAATAATAATAATAATAATAATAATAATAATAATAATAATAATAATAATAATAATAATAATAATAATAATAATAATAATAGTAATAATATAGATAATGTAAATAATAATATACTGTAACAGATTAACCTATCTGAAAAATTACATTTAAAGTTCCTTTTACAAACTTTAGATTTGTATTGGCTTGACTAGCATAATTAGAAGCATTGACATTATAGTTAATCATATTAAGAAAATGAATAAAAGCACGTCTATGCAACGAATATTTATCATACATGTCTTAAATATATACGAATATACACGTATAACATGTATAAACATATACATACATATACATGTATTAAAAACGCTTGTAATAAATTAGATGAGAAGAAATGTACATATAATAATTAATATTGTGTATATCGAGTACTATTTCCTATAGGATAATAAGTGCTCCACTGATTTGTACAGGATTTGCTATTAAGTAATGTTTCTAAATTTTGAATATCGGTGATTTCACGATACACATTTTTATAATCTTATTTTTCATTTAATAGTAATTATATTTGAAATGTACATTGTCTTCTGTTATTAATATTGTTTGCACGTCAAGTCTTAATAACATCGCACAGCCTATAATCGATGCCCAAATCAGTCGAGCAAATTCTAAAAAAATGCATCTTTAAAGAAACATTCGAAAAAGGTCAAAAAATATGTATACAACTTCCAATAAATACACGAACATTGCCTACAATACAAATTGCTTATTTAGTAATTCACCATGTGTCATAAAAGTACTTAAAATAGTCTTTTGTGTTTTATTCTATAATTTGTATCAAGAACCTACAGCTTTATCAATTATAGAAAATGTATAGTACTGCCTTCGCAAAGTTGGTTTCGATCAGAGACCATAGATTTATTGTTGTATCTTTTCTTTTTTTGTTTATTTTATTGCAATTATGCCATGTCCTTAATTAATACACAGTGATGTATTTTCTATAGGAATAAGGGAATTAAGTATATTTGATTTTAATTCTACTTTTAATTTATATACGTTGAAATAAATATTTATTATGAAAAACTATGTATTTTTTTTTGTTTCATACTCTTTATTACGAATAACATGGCTCTCTTAATTCGAATCCCACTCTGCTTATCTAAAAGAATATAATCGTATTAGTTAATGTAGATGTTTACGAAATATTAAATACTGAATAATATGGTTTTCACTGATACATTGTATATACGAATGGAAAAGTAGAACATACGCGATATTTAGTATTTATTTTTTGACGTCGATTCGTGAATGATGTTATCACTTTCCTCGTAAGACTTAATTTTAAATTCCGCAGTTTTTTGATACAGCTATCTTCTTTAAAAGTAGCACCTGCTTGAAATATTTCCAGGGCTAACCTGGTCGTGAATTTTACACATGTCTTAACAAGGAAAATATCTTTCGATAAAAATGTTCACAATTAAAAAGAAAAATAAGTCATGGTGTCGAATATTTTATCTCTTTATAAGTTAATGAGATATACAATTATTTTAAAATTTTTATGGTTAAAAAATACTACGAGTACTAGAATGACAAGTAAATCTTTATAAAGCATTTCATTTTTCACGAAAGGTTAGTTAAGTGCATTAAAAGGAAACTAATCGTGAAACAATGCCTTCTTGGAATAAAATAGTTGTATGGATAGAATGTCATTAAAAAGATCTCTAAAAAATTCTAATTCAAAAAAAATGTTGTACAGATCTAATAGAACAATGATATTATTCGCAATAACACGAAATGTATATAAGATACAATCAGTTACATGGATCGACACACCAGTTTCATAGACGTCTCTTATTAGATAGTTCAGTCAGAGTAGAATAATTATAGAATGACAATATGCCACGAACTTACGAACAACACGAGAATGATACAAATGTAATTCAGTTTAATAAAAAATACGCTGTTTCACGACGTTCAAGAACTGGTTTTTGGCCAGGCTATCTTTGCATCGATTCGTTTATAGGCAAAAAGGCAGTGAGAGAGCTCTTGCGGGCATTCATGATCACCTAACAGCGTTTCTGAAAAGTAGAATATAATACATGTGCATAACAGATATGTATGCGTGATCATCGCAATCACTACTCAGAGTCTTGTTCTAATATAGTACGAATAATTTAAACAGTATAATACCTTCTCCTTGCACTAATTTGAAAAGACCATAATCCTGAGGATTGGTGCATCTTATTTTATGTGCAAGAATACGGCAAATATCTCTGGTATTCATATTCGGCCGCACTGGTAGTGTTCTAGTATTCAAAGAACCATGCAATTCATCTGGTACAAGAATACGTAGAACCGAAGAACAGTCTGGTGTTCCACAGCCCTAAAAAATAAACATTTTTAATATAATTTATAAATCAAATAAATTGCTATTTTAAATGAAATTGAAACTAAAACTAAAGTCTAAGGTTCGTAGTTCCTCACGTTTAACGTGGACATTGTTCCGTGACTGGATTTGAAAGTCTTCAAAACGTGCACCGCACTGGAGAGCGTCGTCAAGTAATAACCACCTTCTCCAGTAAGAAGAGAAGGATGAAGGAGGCCCCACATATACTCGGCTTCAACCTCGGCATCCACGATTTTACCACGAACCAATACCCAGACGAGAAGAGGTAAAAGATCGTCTGCGCCTAGTGTCACATGCCTTCCGGAATTGGCATGTTTTATCTATAGAAACAATTATAAGATTTAATATTTACAATAATTAAGTTACCTTGATTTAATTATTTTTCTTATACTTACAGAATTAAATATTGCAGATATTGCAGCTAATAAATTCTCCAACTTATCCAATGGGGAGTCTGCTTTCTGTAGCCGTTCGAGATACTTCAATATACGTTCCAGACTTGATTCCGACGGAGGTATAATTTTTGGCTGTTGAATATAATAACAAATTATTTTAACGTCCATTCGATAACATAATAACTATTAGAAACTATAAGATCTGTAGATGATCAATAATCGAAAAATATACTAACTCGAACACCAAGATCTTGAACGTGTTTGCCCTGGGCATGTTGAATACTTTCAGCGAGCGTTTGAAGAGAACCTGTGCTAGCATAATGATCAATAAAGAGCCTATAAACGTGCTCTCTGAGTGGCCGTACTACGAGACCCATCATCACACCTTCCAGAATGGCATCAAGATTCAAAAATTCGTTCGGTTTTAACTTTAATCTCTCTTTCTCGACTTCCTTCTCGAACTCTCGTTCACCGTGCTTCACCAAATAATTCTTCATTCCTGACATAAATTGTCGCATGTTCCTCATGACCACATGAGGGCTTGCTTCCTTGCCTTCTTTCGTACATTGAATAAAATTGTCGATATTTTGGGAAAACGTGGTTGTTTTGTCGGCTGCTAATTGAAGGGCGTACGATCTTATCGTTGAACCAGTACCACTCACGTCGCGATTCCTTAGAGCTTGTAATCGAGGTGGTGCTAAAAATTAAAAAACAAAAAACGGATTTAATCTATATATAATACAAAATATACAAATCTCTTAGCTCTAAAAAATTTCTGTTGTTTATCTTTTGCGAACGGAACGATTCGAAGTCGAGCGCCCTGTGAGAAGTCGCTGCAATGATAAGCATTTAAAATTGTCAACTCACTATTCTTGGGCACTGTATATCGTACCAATTAATTATTCAATATATAACTGCGTCACTATTGTAATTCATGATTACTATATATTATATATAATATTTTGCTCTTGTCGAGAAAGCACAAACTAAAAATTCATCGAACGCATATTAGAGTATTTCGATCTCATCGTTTGATTTCGTCGAATGCATAGATGTATTGATCGCCCACAAAGAACTGCACATTTTTAAATGATCTTAAAGATCTTAAGATAAACAAAGCTCACTTTTAAAAATATTTAAACCTCGTTGGAACTTCCTATAACGACAACGAAACTATCTTCCGATCTGACGGAATATGATACGTGTATTAACACAGAATTTAGTTTGTTCGTTATTACCCTCGGCGGAAAAATTGAGCATTTTCGACATATCTTTTTACTACCAAGTAAGTTACAATATTAATTCCAAGTAGAAAGTACAATGTCCATACGAATTTTTTATTCGACTCCAAAGTTCATCACTACGATTAAATGAGGGCCTAAGAAAATTCCTATTACATTAGTAATACAAAACGAACTCCGTAATTATAAAATCAAAAGTCATTTTGCTATTTTGATATCTATCTGTATGCAATATAAATGGAATATACACTCGATAAATTTTAGAAAATCTTAAAAAGAGACAACAATTTTCAATATTTTCGTTCCATCAACGAGGAAGTTCAAACACTTTTACACTTCTACGTTTGTACACCGACACTAATTTCTATACGAATAATTACCGATTTCTTTTCTCGAAAGCAAATTTCACTTTTACATGGAAAGTTTTGGAATTGTACCTACACCTTAAATAAAACGCGGTAAAACGTTAAACAAGAATGATTTCATTTATCAAAAGCAGCAGAATTACAAATCTTCTTTCTTAGAAGATGTTTTTTTTTTTCAAAAAGAAAATAACCATGCTTCGATCTCAATATTGTTATCATCTCGAAGTAGATTGAAGCGATAACCAACACGAGCAACGTTTATTTTTGAACGTTGAGGTTTCTCGTCTGATCAGCTGACACCGAACAATAATAAGATCTGGTCGAGTTGTCTTCTCAACTACCTGAAGAAATCCCTACCAACTTCCCTGATGACGCAACAATAAACTTCCTCGATACCAGTAAACTCGGTCTTCGCTCGAGGAGGGACGTTAATCGTTAAGTTCATACAAAATTCAGGCTTTCTTTGGTTAATACTCGATGTACTCTAAACACGACATTTACCTTAGACTTATCGTCATTAATTATATGAATAATTATATCAGTAATCTCGCTAATTATTTTCTAAATGTTGTAGTATAAAATTCGAAAAGGCATCGCCGACGATCAACAAAAACGTTTAATACTGTTTTATAAGGTAATCGTTTGAATCACCTAGTTGTTAAATTTGCTATTAATTTCCCAATCTATTCTCTTCTTTGCACGAAGAAATACATTTTATTGATATATTCTTCGGAAATATAATGTTAAATATTAATAATACAACGAAATCCGAAATTATTCCGAATAAAAAAAAACTAACCTGAATACTTGCAAAGGTTCTGTTTTAGAATGAGATATAAGTTGTAAGACTGCTTGGAAAGAAGAGGAACATAACGACGAGACGGTAAGTTGATCGCGGTAGTCTAGAAACCTGAATCTGAGTCGCCTAATTTTTATGCGAAAAGAACAATTATAATTACATGTGCAATTCGTCCTTGAATGCACATAGACTATCAATGTTATCATGCACTATGTGTGTTTCTAAAGATGAATTTTCTAAAGTGGTTAGCACTGTCTAATCGCTATTATTATTATTAAAATCATTTCATCATGATATTCAAAATCTAAAAAGTAAGCACTAAAAATCATATAGAATATAATTTCAAAATAAATATTTCAATATAAAATAATAAAGAATAATATAATAAATTTATTGTTAATTGTTATAACATAGATAATATCGCAAACATGGACGTTATGTTGATTGTTCTAAAGATGATTATTAGACAATTTATGAGGAAAATTATCGACTTGAAAGTTCTTGGTAAATTTGTGACAAAAAAGAAACAATTTTATTTTACGATAATAAATAAGGAAAAATAGTGATTTAAACTTTACGTTCGTTTTGATATACTTTGTTTCTGAACAAGATTTAAATAAATTTTAAAAGGAATTCGAAAGTTAATCGTTCTTCAAAAATACGTTGAAAAAAAAAATCGGTCTTCAAAAATATTATTGCCACAAATCCCTATTTTTCTGAGGTTCATATTTCATCTAAATTTCATGTGCACAGAGTATAAGAATATCTGTGCAGTACAATATGATAAGCTGCATAGGATTCACTTCTTAAACAAAAATCGATCGCCCAATATATATTGGCATATGTATGTGTGTGTTCGATTACAAATAGCTAATATTACATGAATAACAAATAGTAAACTTACACAAGAGAGGATCCAGTCTTTCTTTGAAGCTTTTGTTTCTCTTGATTCTCTCTACGTCGCTCTCGTCCGTATCTAACATAGTTTCCCACTCGGATGGGTCGTACGTTTGATCCTTTTTCGACTCAGGCGTATCCTCTCTCGTATTTCTCTTTTCGACATTATCGTACGAGGAGTTCCTGTCGCTATACACCGACTCTGACGTATCCGGTGGTTTTAACAATTCTGGGTACCTAGAAAAGCATTTTCATATGATCTTACATTTTATGACACAATTCTTTACAATATCGTTTTTTTTTCCCAAAATGATCTCTTACCGTTGCAGAATGATACTCTGAACGGTCAAAGTATTCCCTACAATATCCTTATCGCACTCCTCGTCCGGAAACTTTCTCGCAATATTTTCTCCGTCGTAATCTGCGTCACAGTCGTAATCTGGCTCACAATCGTCTCCTTCGGTTCCTGGATATGATATTAAAATAGTTTATTTTAACGATCTCTCTTTTTTCCCTTTTCGTTCGTTACATGTAAGTTATATGTAACGTTACGTTACACAAAATTTACCGATGAATTCCCAACTTGAATCCACGGCCCAGGATGTGTCATTGAATACCTTGACTCTAATCTTTGGTGGTTGCACGGGTTTTGCTCGAGGAATTTTTTTCATTTCCCTCGTGCCAAGGCGTTTAGCTAAATTGTCGACGGACGACGATATCAATGGTGTCTTATCCTCCATCTCTTCTGTCTCCTCCCAGTCGATAGGATGCAATTGATTCGAATTATTGCCAACCGGTGTTTGTAACCAACCTGGTTCGCTATGACGATATTTATTTGTTGCCGGATTGTTCTTCGATCGTCTCCTTGGTATTATCGCTGCGCTTTGAGCGATCGCATCAGCTGGTTCCGCGTAAAATGGACTACCTTGCTTTAATTCAGGTGTCAGAGGGCTATTGCTTTCCGATTTGGCGAGTATCAATCCTAGTTTATTTCTTGGCGGTGTCACGGCACTAGGACTGTTCAGTGAATTGGCACTACCTGATAGAACCAATAAGATAATATTTGTTAGAAGATTGAAAATAAAAAGAAGGCACGAATATTAACTCTATATATACTTACAAACTCTAGAGAGTAGATCGGGTCTTCTTCCCATTCCCGTTTCTTCAGGTGATACCTGTTCGATATTTTTCATTTCAGGAACAGGTTTAAAACTACTGAATTCTGGACTAGTGACCTCCTTATAACCGAGTTTCTCATTTATAACCGACTTGTCATTTCTCAAAATGAACCTCTCGTTTCTTATGATCAGCTGCTTGTTCCCCGTCAATCTGTCTTCTCTCTGATTGGTACATCTCTCGATCGGACTGAATAATCTCTCTTGGCCGATCAGTCGATCGTTAGAATTTCTTAAACGATCCTGAGCATTACTAGGTGGCTCATTACGTGCGAGTCTATCGTTCGGTGAACAAGTAGAGTGATTCGATTGATCGGTTGTGTTCCAGATATCCTCGTAGTCTGAGATCTTATCACCTGGCGAGCTACGGTAATACGAATCAAGGATATCAGATTCTTGATAATGTTGGGAATTCTTCCTAGCTTCGCGATCACGTCGTCGTTTCGACTTGCTTGTGCTCGACGGTGTCGTGGGCGAAAGAACGTTTGGTGTTTTGCTTCCGACGTCGGAGACTAGTTTCGATGTAGGTGATAGCACTGGCATCGTTGGCGAAAGAGGTGATTTTATGGAGAAGTTCGAAGTGAGAGACTTGTTGGATGTTGCGCTTTGTGGACTCAACAATGACGTGTTCGCTTCCGTCGGTGTGTTTTGCTGGAGAAATAATTAAAATGAAATAAATAATAAAAACGAAAATATATTGAAAGAATAGAGGAAAGTGATCAAAGTAGGACTTCCAATTTTCTTCTATAATTTTTTTTATGTTGTTATTAAAAAGTAATTTTTTAACGACAAAAAATTTTCTGATTAATTGTCTAAAAATTTACTTTAACAGAATTCGTGTAAAAAATTACGATGAAAAGCATTTTCGAATTTACAAAGAAGCGTTAAAAATGATGATTTAAAAACAGTGCCCCAAAGTCAAATCTATTTTTTAAATATTAAGATTGCCGAATAAAAATTTGTTTTTCTTTTTTAAGCAAAAAATTAAAACAGAGTTCGATTATGCAACAGGATGATTTATATAAACACAGATATTTAAAACATATTTAGGAAATTGTGTATAATAAAGATAAATTTCAAAACTTTCTGAGTTTTGTTTGAAAAAGTCGCAAATATATTTATTTCTTCTTAGTATTTTTAATTAAATAAACGGATCAAAGTTGTTTTAGGAACTTTGAACGTTTTAGCAGCTTTTTGGTATCCTATTTTCTTTTTCTTACTGCTTCTATCGCCTTTGCCAACAAATGATGAAATCACGATCTCTTCTTTCTTTTATTTTTTACTATTATTTATAAGTTCAAAATTAACGAAAATAGTGTGACCGCATCAAAATATTCGATGAAATCAAGTTATATCGAAGAGACAACACATTGAAACAATTTCACTAATAATAAAAATAGAAATCATGTATAACTCATTCAAATGCTCAATAACAAATGATTGACTGTGATTCCATAGTTTTATTGCGTTATTCTGAAGTAGTTGTCCTACTTATCAATAATTTGCAGCATTTATTTAACAATAGAAGTCGTAGGTCCGACATAGAATAAGGAATCCGACTTTGGTTACTTTCGTCTACATTACTATTTATGGACACTTACTTGTGATACGTTAACGTCGTTAGTTTGATTGACATTGAACGTAACGGTTGTAGTCACGGTAAAATTACTTTGATTTTGACTTAATCCAGGTTTTGCCCATCTTGGGGGTGGTGGCGGGGGAGTTTTGACGTTCTGCCTAACGATCTGACCATCAGCAATGATAGATGAATTCGTACACAAAGGATTATTGAAGTTAGAAATATTTTGATGGAAATTTGTTGTCGACGTGCTGATAGAAGTAAACTTGCTACTTCTGGAAAACTCGACGATCGTCGTTTTCGGTGTTTCAAGGATATTTCTCGTGCTCTCGAAGTTTCCTTTAGTATCCTGAGTGGGACTCAGAACGTTGCTCTCGACGTTGTGAACAATGGGCGATGGGCAACGTACGCTTTGGACCAAGTTCGGTGAGATCAATTTTTGCGAGAGCTTTTCACACGGAGATATGGCTTCGTGTTGATCTTTTTTTATGTCCAATGGCTCATTAAAAGTCGTCAGATTAAGCGTATTCGGTGGCGTTGGTCTTGGCTGTCGTGGTAAGGATGAAGCAAACGTTGATGTCGTTCCTGTATTTGTAGGTGACGAATTTTCTATAAAAACGAAGGAATTACATGGATTATACAATATAATTTTCTTATTAATTTTTTTAATAAAAAATAATCGAATTATACAAACATATATACATACGTATGTACATACAATACATATATACATATATCACAAATAATGCTGCAACTTTTAATCTATCTTATATCTTACGTGTATCATGAGATGAAATAGGTGCGAGGTTCAGAACGATGCTTTCTGTTGTTGGAGTACCACCGTTGTTATTGTTGTTATTATGATTATTATTACCTGTAAGAATAGAGATTGTAACAAAACGAATGAATTATTATACAACGAATAAGAATATTTATTTGAGAGACTTACAACCATGGAAACTACTTAAGCTCGATGTGTTACTACTACTGCTTTCCGGTGGTTTTGGATTCGCCATCGGATATCTCCAAAATTCTTGACCCAAAAGTGCTAGTGACGAAAGTTGTTGCCTATTCTTGGCTTCTCGCATCGCTCTCGGTAGTGTCAATTGCACTGGCAACTCATCACTACTTGCCAAACAAGAAACGATGAGAATGAATTAATTATCTCGGGAGGAAGGCAACTTGTTCGATTCGATCTTGAGATAAATAAACGAAAGAGAGAGAGAGAGAGAGAGAGAGAGAGAGAGAGAGAGAGAAACATATGCAAAGAACATTCACGGATGCCGCGACAAATCTAGATTTATCTAAATTAAATATCGCAATAGATAAATAATTTCCCATTTTTAGTTTATATACTTCGCCTGTGTACGATAAGGATCTACTCAATAAATACAAGAGTATTTAATGGAAGGAAATAAACTTGATAAACAGCTACTCACCAGCACTGGGAATAATGAGCTATCAATGAGGGGATGTTGTCGAACCTGTTCTCGCTTGTTTCCAAGCTTAATTTCCCCTTGTTGGCTTGGATCAGGTAATGCTCGATGTAAGGTCCTTTCCCGGTCGGTAATCTCACCGAAAGAGCCATCGTGTCACTTTGACTGGATTGTCGAACTACAAAGTTCTATGAAAAGAAAGGAAAGGAAAAAAACAGAGATTGTACTAAAAGGTGAGATAATCTTTTATTTTTTTTATATAAGAATAACGTATGTGAAGGGAATGAAGAAGAAAGAAATGAGTATGTGAAATTGAGTATGTTAAAATAAATGTGTAATCTTACCGCTAATACGTTTAATATATATAATAGAATACATTTATTGAAAAAAAAACAAAATAAAAAAAATAGAACGAACGAACCAAAAAGCGATAGACAAAAGAAGAAAAAATGTATAGCTAGTTACTAGTAAAGTTACGGTTGTATAACCGAGAACCGCGATGCAGTGTCGAAGATGAAAAGAAATGAGGACGACGAGAAGAGTAAAGACAATGCATCACTGGTTACTTTTTCCAGTCAGAAAGTAGCTGTCGGATGAGCGAAGGCACAAAAGCGATGGGTTCGTTAGAGTGAGAGAGACGAAATTACTCCTGGAAACCTAACAACGAGTAAGAAAAAGAAAAAGGGAAGTCTAGTTTCGTTCGTTCGGTTGATGGTGTGCCAATATAGCAGTATGGATGACGTTGTGTGAGTTCTTTTTACATTTTCCACTTGGCGAGTAACGAAGCAAAACTTGGATGCTGTTGCTTCCTTCATTCTCATCTTCATCTCTCTCAACTTTTTCTTCTGTACGTCTGCTGCATATCCCAATGAATTTCGGCTGTTTTTCATTATCTCCCAATCTCTTTGCCTCGTAGATTTTGAATTCCTATGCCTTTCTACTAGTTTTCAACGTGTTGCTGATTTGCGACGTGACTTTGTACGAGAAGAATATACAATTTTATCTCTTCATTCCTTCTTATCATTCTATTCTTTTATCTTCTTCGAAAACGGGGGATGCTCTCATCGTTCTATAGAGAGTAATTGTGAGAAGCATTGTTTTTCGAGCCAGCTGCTCATTCGTGCTCACCCATGGAAAAACGGTAAAGAGAGATAGAAGATGAGGTGGTCGTGAATTGGTGGTGGGGAAGCCTCGAGGCAAAGAAATGCAAGAGAACGAGCATAACAATTAACAGAGCTAGAAAACAATGGAAAGGGATGGCTGGAAATAATGACAGCACAATCCCTCATTTTGTTCGCAGTCGTTTTCAACGTTGATTATAGCATAGAGCCTCTTCTTTTCTCGTCTAGTAGAGATTACTATCACCACCCACAACAAAATGACCGTTGATGTTTTGGAACCTTGTCATCGTTCACTAACATCGAATAATTCTTTGAGTTTCTACGGTAACGTTATCGTTTATTATATTCCTTTCCCGGGTTTTTCTGGACTAAACATTGACGCGAACATAGACGATAATCAACAAAAAGAAAGAGACATACCTTCCTTTAAGTCGGATCTTATCACTTCGACTAATTTCTCATATCAAGGATTTTCTATGGTTCTTTATTTGCGCCTTTAGTAAATAACAATGTTCTTTATGCGTGTTCGATTACAAACAGCCAAGTATATATTTAATAACAAAATAAAAGAAAGAAATCTTGAAAGGTTGATATTTCAAATATCAAATGTGTGTGTGTGCGTGCGCGTGTGTACAGAATAATATATATCTCTATTGAGATTTTTCTTCAGACAATTTTTTGATTGGCTCTCGATTATAATTAGGACGTGACCGTATTCAGAAAGATTTTATTTAAAAATGCCAGTCGTATGTAAACGATTTTTAATGAAAAATTTACACGTTTTGGCACGAGACGCTTTTACAATGATTACGAAAGCTCTCTCAAGGCATTGACATAATTTCCTATCTGGTACCACTTGGCTTTGTTCTTATTCTTCTTCTTCGTTTTCTTCCTCTCACTTTTCCTCCTCTCACTTTTCCTCACATTGGAATATTAGATAAGATTCTGCGCTCGCACGGATGCACTCATTGTTCTACCTCCCTCTTTTTTCTCCCAACTTCCTTTTCCAACGCTCGATACGAACGGAAATAAAGAGAAATATCGAGGCTGAAACGACGGATGGAATGATGACGGATAATCGCACGTCAAAACGATGCTGTTTTCACTTTGTCGAGACGTGAAACTTATAAAAAGATCTAGAGATTTATAAATATCAGTGAAAGGGCGACCGAAATATTTCAAAAAATGGAAGGTACATGTCATTTTTAATTTATTCAACATTAATTAGCCTCTAATAAATGTACTGATAATACAATTGGAATAAAAAGAATCGAAAAGAAACGAAAAGAATGATAAGACGTCAGTCTTTTTAATAATCGAATACTTGACTTAATCAAATATATGGACTCTTCGAAGAATAACGTTCTGAATGGTCTACGTAGATAAAAGTTGGAATTTGGAGAAAAGCCAAAGTAGAACAAGAGAGGAAAGAGAAAGAGAGATAGGATCAGTATTTCGATGGTACCGCATCTGGCATTTACGTTTACTGCATATTAAAATGGCACACAGCACTTGCCAAATAGCCACAAACAATGAAATATATCGTCCTGTCTTTGTTTAAGTAAGCAACAAGAGGAAACAACGATTTCCGGATACCGAAACCGCGAGTACGCGTTTCCCTGATAATCGTCGAATAATTTTCTCAATTTAGCTGTTTCATGGAATGAGTTTTCGAGTTACTACTAGTATGTTATGGCATAGTGTAAAGTACACTTTATTTTATTAGTCTTTTCTCGTGAATCTATAAATTTGCAGTCACGATTTACACAAATGCACACACGTATACTATTCACCAAAATTACCGTCCCTTTAAAATGAAAATAACAGAAAATGTCTTGCAATGCGATGCAGAATTGCTTATTGTTTTGGGGTAGACATTTTTTCGTGAAACGTCCTCGTGAGTCAACAATTTTGTGATCGTTCTATATTTGAGATCTGAAAGAAGAAACGTCTAAATGTCTTTAGTATACACAGCTTTCCCTTGTCTCGTCCGGTAAAGGTCAACATCAAAAAAAAGGGTCGTAAATCAAAGTGCAATCGTAACTTTTTGCATGTTCCATAGAAAGGACGGATCTTATGCAAATGTTTCGAAGGTCCTTCGTATTTCGAGAATTTCGGATACGTGTTGAACATAATAAATATTATCGGTTAATTGTCCATAACTTGAGTACGGCCCATGAGAAATGTGCCGGCGAGAGTTCAGTAGATTTTTTACGATTCTACATCTAGGAGATTCCTTCACACTGAAGCAAATTTTCTATTAAAAGAACCGATTAGAAACAGTGTACCGTAGATAATTGTTCCAATAAGTAAGAACTTCTAGAAACAATAAATAAGGAATTATCGTAGGAGTCTTCATGTCATCTTTCATAGAATCGATAAAACCTCCAATGAGGTCTTAGTTAAATAAAAATATGGGAAAAAATAAAAAGAAAAAGAATAGATTCGGTTGTTTGTTCATCAAGGATATTTTTTTTTTTCGAATGTCTTGCTTCGTGGACGACACAACCGCAAAGAAAGTAAGAGAGTACGGAAGAAGAATAACGTTTATCTTTTATTTTCTCTTTTGCTAGTGTAATATAATTGAAGACAATGTCAATGCTTTCGCACATGAAAGCGATGAGCTTAATGATTCACGATCTGTACCGAACAACGTAATTTTCTTACGGTTAATCGATTATCCTAAGTTAGTAAGTATACTCACCCCTTCCTCTTTCCCTTGCAACAAGTGGAAAGCGCCAGCCCTTTGAATACCCGGGAGAAACCAAATCGGATGGGATCGTATGAGTCTTTCGATTAGAGTTATGTCACATGCCACCTCGCTGCCAGAATCTTCCGTGGTGCCTGAAGATCCTCCCGAGGTGGCCGAGCCTTCCGAAGAAAGCGACTCTTCGCTCTGAAAATTACCGAAGTATACAAATGATTTTATGAGTAATACTTAATGAATTCGTTAACAATAAAAGCTTATCCTTAGAAATAATCGATTCTTTTACGACGGTCATCTACTTATAATTTCTTGACAATTTTGCGGTACGTTAACTAAAACGAATATGGAAATCTCCGTCGTCGTTGTCGTCGTCGTTGGTGGAACGATTTCAGGAGGGTGCCCGTTGAAAATCCTCCCTGGCCCGTCATAAAGCGCCTGGATTTAATGCGGCGTTATGTCGTTGAAAGAATGAGAAGACGTGAGGATGGGAGGAGAATGGAGGGTTATCTCAATTTGCAGCCGATGTCGTTTTACGATTTACTTAGTTACCCTTTAATCGTTTTATCTAATTCCGACCTGTTACGATCTTTTCATCGAGAGAGAAACGAACAAAAGAAATAATAAAAAAAAAGAAAAGAGAGGGAGCAAAGAGAATAAAAAATTCTCATTGTGAAAAATATTAGCCATTCAAAACGGCTGCACATTCAATTTTTTCTTTTTTCCTAAACTCCTATTTTTTCTTCCACTATCAACCTTTAATTATCATTAATTCGAACGTCTACGTAACGGTAGTTGATCGATTCTCCCCTTGATTTCCCCTATTTTCTCTTTCCCGAAGTCGAACACTTTTTTCGGTAATTCGTCAAAATTGACATTGCATTGACGTTATCGTGAACGAATTTCGCGAAGTCGAGCACTTGTCGACTTGCCGTTACTTTTACCCCTCATTTTGATGTATTTCTCTTTCGTACAACATTATTTTAGAAAACGAAAAAAAGGGAAATCAATTTTTCCCGGCTGAATATTATAGCTAAGCTCGTCGAATAAAATTCGTTTTGTTTAATCGATGATATTCGTTATTAATTTTTTGTCGACAATATAAATTTTAATTGTAATACAGTAAAGCTATCAGAATAAGTAATTTAAAATTTTTTCTTTTACATTTATTGACATTATAATTATTCAAAAAATGTTAACTAAAAATTATTTCTCTTAATTATTATATTAGAATTATGTAGGTTAAAAAATTAATACACACATACATATGCACACCCATGACAGGTAGATCGACGAATGTAACAAAAATAGATCTATAGCTATAGTAGTAATAAAATATCGAGTTTCTAAAGTCTCAAAATGATAAAGATGCTCAGAGTCTTTTATCACTTAATCTTGTATTCCTTTTCTGAAAGAAAGATTTGAATAAAAAGAAAATCATGAGAGAATTTAACGTCGACATCTGCGAGACGGATGTATCTCTCCTTAAGAATCTACTCCGACGAGCGACACGTCTAAAAGATATGCACACTACGGGACAAGAATCTTGCGTGGAGAACTTTTTCCGACGAGCAATTAAGGGATTTGCAATTAGCTTCGAGGCCTCTCAGCACGTGCCTCACGTTCACATTTAATCCCTTTAGCCTGAAATGCCGTTGTGTGTCAGTCTGCATTTCAAATTAAATTACACTCGAAAAGTCCGCACGCATCGAATCCACCCCTATAGTTCGATCCTCTCTGTCTGTCTTTACCCTACCCCTTCCCAATCTACTCTTTCACTTTCCTGAGTCTCGTATATTTTCTTCTTTCTCGTTATTTCGATCGATTGATAATTTAACGATTTTCTTATTAAATCTTCCATATTTTTCATTGATGTAATTTCTATTTGTTGTTTTTGTTTTCATTCTTTTTGATAGATGCTTGAGTTGATAGATGATTCGTTTACATTTTTACGCTCTCAATTTTATCCGTTCTGTTGATCAAGGTGCGATGTTAATGTGGGCTGATTCCGAAATTTGTGAAACGGTACCGAATAGAGTTTAATGGGAGATCGAAAGAATTAAAAAAATTTCGAACCGCGAGTTCAATTAAATCAGAAAATGGAAAAGAATCTTTTTTCTCTCTCTTACTTGTCCATGATGTAGCTGCGCAAGTTGATGATGCTGGAGCGGATTTGGTGGTGGCGTGCTCGGGGAGCTGACAACCTGAACGGTTCCGTGCTGCTGCAGATACGGTTCCAAGAAGACATCGCTTCTGCAAGAAGAAAAATGAAAGACATGTTGGTTAAGAAATCGATTGAACAACCTTTTTCCTTTTATTTCTTTCTCTTTCTTTTTTTATTAGCTAGCTCGTGGACGTGCATGAAATATAACGCTAATACGATGTATCAAAGTGTGATAACCGTGAAATCTCAACGTTTCATCATCGACGCTTAAAGAAGGTAGGTAAGTACTTATATACATTACACGTATGTCAGGTATTTAACGAATTCTTTTATTTAAAAATAATTAACAAGCGAACAGAATTTTTCGATAGATTTAATACAAGTGGTAATAAATTAAGTATGTGATAAATTCTAATCTTGATCGAAATCATTTCCAGCTTTCGTTCATATTAATTACAGTTTACCTATAAATGATATATACATATACATATACATATGCATATACATATAAATATACATATTCATATATATATATATATATATATATATATATATATATATATATACACTCCTATTTTATTTTGATTAGCTAACCAATTCAATTCGAACGATAAAATTAGAAAAGAATAAAGTTCAGCGTGTACCGAGCAGTCAAGTCAGATGATGCATCGCCTCTCATAGGATTTCGTTCGAGCACGTAACGAGCATCGAAAGATCAAAACGAAAAGCGTAGCTACCAATGATTATCGGGACTTAATTAATTATTTCCACTACTAGCTACTACTAGCTTGTATGAGTATAGTATATGGGTGTAACGATGCAGGTAACGCGTCGTGTTCCGTCCATCTCTTCGTGGTTTGACAGTTAAATCGCGTTTCCGAACGAACCAACTTCCCAAGCGCCGTACCGTTGTTATTTCCAACAAACTTTGACCGTCCATTGGGTGAATATCAGACAGAGAGTGGGTTGATGTATGTAAAGGCTGAAAGCGACGGACATCGCCCGTTATGCACGCATACGTGCACACTTCGCGACGTATTGTCTATTCTGCGTTTGACAGCTGAACATTTTATCAAGAACCAACGACCGTATTGCCTCGTCAACGTATGTTACGGTATTGTTGCGACGAACCACATCATCGAGACGTATTCGAATTTTGGAAAGTAATTTTACTAATCATTCACATTTTTAATCGACCCTCAAAAAATATTTCTTAATAAATATAATAATTCAGAGTATTGCAAAACAGTTGATTATTAAAATAAATAAGGTATGAACCTTTATTTGAGTCAGAGGTTTGTTTAATACACCAATGATTAACATAATGACATTAACAATTTCTTTCATCATGTAAAGCTATTGTAAGAATAAATATTTTTCTCTACGTCTAAACGTCTAATTTGATGAGCTATTTTTTCATGTACATAGAACGTACATATTTCGCGGTTATTACCGGATCGATCGGAGTAGAATTCGATGATAGTTTCCAGATCGATCGCCGGCGCGGTCCACGAGAGGGTGGTTACGATCCTGGAACACGGTCGTAGTGTTCGTCGTCTGCGGACGAGATCAGATGGGGGTTGCCATGACGACTGAAGGTTCTCAACACGTGGTCCTCCTCCGGTCAACCCCCCCCCCCTCTCTCTCTCACTCTCTCTCACTTTCACCTATACGATAGCATTTTTATGTATTAACGAGGCACTATGCATTGGCCTGCACGTCTCATGGAAAAGAAGGGATGCAGAGGGCGCATGCACTCGTTCTTTCCGTGCACACATGCTCGCCACAAAAGGGATCGACCCTTTCCGAAGGAAAGAAGGGCTTCGTGAAAGAATCACCTTTCTTCTTTCCTTCCTTCCTTCCTTCCTTCCTTCTTTTCCTTTTCTTTTCTTTTCTTTTCTTTTTTTCCTTTTCCTTTCATTTCCTTTCTTTTCCTTTCCTTCGAGAAAGAGGACCTTCATGGCTTTGCGGAAAAAGAGATTGAATGGGAAAAAGGAATTTACTGTTTCGTATTCTTTAAAAAGAAAATTATAAGAAATGATTTAAAAATAAAAATTAACGTATTCGAATAACGTAAAAATTAACTATATTCGAAGGATTGGACATTCTAAAGGATTTTATTACAAAAGGATTTATTATTTTAAATCTGTACGTTACTTCATTGATCAAAGAGTATTATTTAATTGTAGAAGATTTGATGTTTGACATTATTTATTTGCAAAAGTGTATTGGAGAAGCAACATATATATCTGTCTGAGTGTCCGACTCGACATGTTACCAGTTCATCTTAAAATCAACGTCGATAATTAAATTATACTTACAAGTTCATATGATTACCCCAAAATAAAAATCTCTGACTTTATAGAGATAATGATAAGGTAAGATAACATTTTAAATAATACGAAGAAAGTAGACATCTTCTTGAAAAAATAATTCGTAATATCCATTTTTGAGCAAACGATCAAAGAAGTGAAACGCAAAGGACGAAAAGTTCTTTTATCGTGACAAATAGAGAATAACGCCTGAGATCGTATAAAGAAATAGGGAACACCATCTGCGAAGTCTTTGCCAGTCATACGAATGTTATTTACTCTCCCTTCCTTTTTCCTCCCTCGTCCACTCTCCCTCCCACCCTTCTCTCTCTTTCTACATTGCACTTGAAAACAGCCACTCTTGCGACTTTTTCCACTCGCATTAATTCCATATTTGTAAGAGAAAATCCCACTTTGACTTCATCTTTCCATGTTTTCGTTCTTTCCTCCACTTCTTTTCGTCGCTTAGAAGATAGCTCGTTAGAGATCTGGTCATTCCTCGCTCGCGAACTACGTAAGTAGTATTTGCCCTACACTTCTACCCTTCTTGTTTTTTCTAATTTTTAAATTACCTCTCTTCTCAAGATATACCCACACTTCCATTTCTTTCTGAGCTTCTATTTTCCTCGACGTTATTAATTAACACATTCAATTTTTATCTCTCGTTTTTCGCACTCCTTACGATCTAGACATATTATAAATGGAAAAAAACCAAATATAATATTATAGTAAAAGAATAATATTTTCGTATAAATTTGTACGGTGTTAATAAATCCGTTGATTATTGTGTACTCTATGAAATATTCACAGACTGAAATCATCTAGTCATTTTCCCATTTTTTGAATTATCTTATAGTTTCTCCTGATATTTTTCTAATAAAAGCACGAACTGTGTTAATTATCGTATACGGTGATAATTTTTCTATTGAGCTCTTCATTATTTACCTCGTATACTTTCTCATAGTTTTTTCTTTTTTTTTTTTTTTTTACGAAAGAAAAATATTTATAGAAGAGAGTTACCTTAAAAGGTACGGAAGAAAACACAAAAAAGTAAAGAGGAAGTAATTTTTCTCTACATCGTCCGAAGGAATAGGATTCGTCGAGAAACGCCTTCTTAGTTGATACAATGGAAAAAAAGAAGATCGTGTAACTGGAGAAAACGTAGGAAAAAGAAATAGAAGGAGAGAGAGAGAGAGAGAGAGAGAGAGAGAGAGAGAGAGAGAGAGAGAGAGACAGAGAGAGAGAGAGAGAGAGAAAGTCAGATAGAGCGAGACAGAGGAAAAGTGAGATAGAGAGAGATAGAGAGAAAGTGAGAGATAGATAAATAGATAGATAGATAGAGAGAGAAAGAGAAAGAGAGAGGCAACACAATGTTTACCTAGTCAAATACGAGAATCGCAATCTGTTTTCGTATTCGCAGCGCGCTCCCGCTCAAAAGCAATTCCAGACGTCGGGTCGCCTCGTTACGATTGGAATACCGCCAATCTTAGCGGCGCATAAAATTTACGCCATTGAACCTCACCGCAGAAACTCGCTCAAACCAAACGCACCGACTCCGTTCAATTTGTTTCCGTGAACGGATATCCGGTAAAATTAGAAAACTGTAGAAGTTAAATGCATCGAGAGATACTTATATTTTTCTATTTTCGTAAACGTTACGTTTCTTACGTTCGATTTTATTCTTGGAAAATAATTCTTAAAATTTTTCTAATTTAAAAAAGAATGGTACTAAAAAAATAAAAGTAAATATAAAATATGTAAATTAAACGAAATATACAATATTATCATCAAATATTTTCTTTTCTTCTTGAAAGACTCGTTTTATAAGCGACGCTACTTTAAGTTTAGAAACGTTTCTCGTTCGAAGAAGAATCTAAGCTTATGGAAAGAGAAAATTGTCGATGTTGAATATCGGGGCCAGAAAGGGAAAGAAATCCGCTTGATAGTCGCAATCTCGGCACGAATGACTACTTCTTTATAGCGCGAATAAATGGATATTAGGATGTTAAGATTGAGAGATAGCTTTCCTCGCGCTTTCATAAAAAACAAGAAAAAGAAAGAAATTAGAAAATGACAGAGAAAAAGTATTTTTTCGTTAGTATTTACTCAGTTTTCTCGTGATCTCATTTCATAACTTTCTCTCGAAAGAAAAGCTTACTTATATTTAATTATAACAATGAGGTTGAATTGTTTAATTAATAATTTAATAAAGAGCGAAAAAGGACCAAATATATAAACTGTATTATCGCGATATTATGAATGTTTTTATCTTTACGTTATCCAGTTATAGTGGCAAATGGTACACAGGAGAACAAAGAAAATTTATAGATCTATGTAAAGGGGAGGGAACAGAAAAAAGACAAAAGAAAATAAACAAAAGAAAAAACTACTTCGGACGATTCTCTTTTATTCACACATAGAAGGATATATGATATGAATGCACGTTTTGATCTTCTAATCGAAGAAAATTAATTATCTTCGTGATCGATGGAACGGTTTCTAGCGATATCCGGTTTGTTCTTATGTCGAAAGAAGGATGGGACTTACGCTCGATTTAATTTCCACGACGACACGATTGCACAATTTTGTCTGGTGAAACGAAGTCGTTCTCCCCCCCCTCTCTTTCTCTCACCCTTTTTCTCTTTATCCCTCTCATTCGTGTCTTCTCGCGAACGAGAGGTGTCTCTTTCGAACTTGTATCGAAAACTTTTATTCCACAAGCATAAGAACCCCGTACTTTGCTCTTCGACTTTTATCCAACAAATGTGAAGAAACGAAAGAAAAAGTTTCTTCGTTACATATGTGTACACACATAGTACCGAATATTTTGTCATCAATACATTCATTTCGTACTATTAGGGTGTCCCAAGAGGTTCTTCCTTCTTTATGATGCGAAATGAATACACGATACGGAAGAAATTTAGAAAGAAAATGTTTGAAAATAAAGTATCACGATATCTATTAATTTATCACATTTTCGGTGATTATAGTTTTCTTTTATATATATATATATATATATATATATATATATATATATATATATATATATATAATATTCGCTTCTTATAATTGTAATCATTAGTCAAGAATGAAAAATAGAAAGAAAAGAGGAAGAGAGAGAGAGTGAAAAAGAGAGGGAGAGAGAATGAGAGATGAGAACGTTCAGTCCTTCCGACGTTATGGCTCGCATATATCCATCAGTTGGCAGGAATCGAAAAGTTGCAAAGTAAAATGATATCTCGAAGAAAGGGGACGGCTCCGTAATTATAATAGTTTTCAAAGAATATTTATGATGTTCATGATGCTTTGTGCCACGAGGTAATATGTAACTAGCACTTACCAATATGAGATAGAGCTAAGCATAATAATAAAAGGACTGGTAAGAATACGCTTTAAAGGGTATCGACATCAATCTACTCTTTTATCTAATCTCTATCTTGCTATTTTCACATGGTTTCTATCTCATTCCCTTTTCTGTAACCAGTATTACTAGAAGAAAGGAATATCAACCAGTACCAACACAGTATACACTAGTAGACATTATCGTCTGTCTCTTACTACTAATCTTTTATTACCGTCGCATCTCGTTCTATTTAAGGGAACAACCAATAGCGAAGCATCGTTTATCTGTTTGCGAGAAAAAGCACCTGTGTTACACCTGAATTACAAAAACGAAGAAGAAGAAGAAGGAAATAGGAAAATGAATGGTGGGTGGATAAGAAGGAAAAAAGGAAGGAAGGAAGAAACATGAAAACAGGGGATGAAAACAGGTAGATTCGTTTAAAGTCACTCCCGGTCTGTTATCTCTTTGTGTGTGTGTGTGTATCGGTAAAGAAGACAACGATAAAGAAGATAGTAGTAGCAACGGCAATGGCGGCAGCAACCTATCCGGTTTCCCGTCGAATGAAACCGAAGCCAAAGAGCGCCTCTTGGGTTTCACTCTGGGACTTGCGAAGCGAGCTTACGTTACCCGAGGTAACACGTGACACTTCACGCACTAAGTAGCGCCACGGTCTGTTTCAGATCCGTACATATGTCTCTGACGTCACCCGTTAGATTGGATTCCTCCTTTCTTTCTTCCTTCTTTCTCTCTCTCCTTCCAATCCTCTCACACTCTCTTCTAAACTGCTTCTCTAGCTTACATTTCTTTTCATTTTAATAATCCTATTATTCTTTTCATATTCTACATTTTAGTATGAAAATTAATCAGAATACTTTATACAGAATAATATAGTATTAATATTTTCCTATTTTTGAATTTTTTGATTTAAGATTCCTTCTATAATTTTTTATAATAAAAAACGTTTTATTTCTCTTTCTTTCTCCTGATTTTTTTCTTCTTTTCCGTTTCTATAAAATCTATTGAGACGAATGTTAGTTATTGGAGAACTTGAACTGATAAGCGAGATTTATCAAAGATATATTAAAGGAAAATTTTCGACCTTGAAGAACGAATGTCCTCGATCGTCAACGTTCAGCTTGTTCTAAGAATATTACCAGACTGCTCTAGAATTGTCCACATAATATTCGAACTAGCTTCGAGGTTGACCTACTTGAATGAACAGCTCAGAAAGTTTGAACATTACAGATTGCGGAATGCACTCCGGCCAAATATACGTTCTCGTTACGCGACTTTGACTAGTTTGTCGGCCGTATTATTCAAAACGAAAAAGCAATGGCGCATAATAACGAACGGAAAACAGTAAGAATCGATCCGTTAGGTTCACGCAAATATAGAGAGAGATAGAAAGAGTGAGAGAGAGAGAGAGAGAGAGAGAGAGAGAGAGAGAGAGAAAGAGAGAGAGAGAGAGAGATTATTTTCTCTTGGTAAATGAAAAGTTATTTGCGGTCATACGTTAACGAGCATGATCCACTTCCGGCCTCAAACGTCGTCGTCTCGCTTGTTTCATTAACTATAATGATCTATGTTATTATCCTTGTATGTTGGGTAAATCCAATAAAATTAAGAAAATAAGAAAAATGAAAAATACATGGCTATTTTCAAAGAGAACGGATCCCTCCGTTTCTTTCTTTTTTTCTTAGAGAGGATTTATTTTTATGATACTATACGTATTTACTTTTCTATATTTTCGCGTTAAAAATCTCGTATTTAAAATTGATATATGATCTTTTTGAACGTTACGTAAGAATTTAGTTATAAAATATAAATGCGTCTTTGTGTGCGTGTATAATTAAGAAAATGTTTATTAGGACAACCTAACGGAATGAGGATTCGCTTCTATTATTTTTACTTTGTCGTATATCCCATTCTTTCTCTTTTCATATTGTTTCCTTTTAGACTCTTTCTCACGCGACACTCACTTACGAAAGAAGAAAGTCGGATTAATAATTATACGAGCTAGCGATGCACGTTAATCAAAAGTGTAGAGTCCTTTTGGAGCCTTTCTACTTTGTGAGTACTCGTTATGTGATGCGAGAGAGAGAGAGAGGAGGAGGTGAGAGAGTGAGTGAGAGAAAGAGAAAGAGAGAGAGAGAGAAAGAAATAAAGAAAGAGAAATAGGTAACATGTAGACGGATAAAGACACAGATGAGTGTTCAAAGGGATTCTCCTCGCTGGTCCAATTTTTTTATTCTCCTTATTTCATATGTAGTACTTCATCTCTATCTTACATACATAATATATTTCTACGTCGAGATCATGATCAATACAATGACGTTCACACGAGATAATGTTTGAAATGCAATATTGACAGAATTGAAAGATCGAAATGGAAAGAAGGTTCTATTCGCGGACGTTAGTATCCCGATAGACGCATAATATGTTCTCCGAATAAGTATAATATCATCATGGTTACCCTCCCGCTCTTTTGGACAGGATTCTCACGAGGATATAACCACAGAGCTGACTTTCCTTCTCCAGAGGATCGACGCGGGAAGCCATTTCCACCGTAGATATTCAGTCTGAGTCGCGGAGAAGGATCTTCTCTTTCTCTCTTTCTTT
This sequence comes from Dolichovespula media, assembly GCA_911387685.1. Lineage (NCBI taxonomy): Eukaryota > Metazoa > Arthropoda > Insecta > Hymenoptera > Vespidae > Dolichovespula > Dolichovespula media. The sequence continues at coordinate 5,940,067 of OU426864.1, read as the reverse complement.
TTAGTCAAAATCCTCGAGGTGTGTTAGTCGACAATAAGATCGTTTTGCTATCTTCGTCTTGAAAAATAAAAGAAGAAAAAGAAAATATCGTTGTATTGAAATTAGTAGTTTCTTTCAAAATATCATCGAAAAATCCATCGTTCCTGAAAAAATATTTCGTTATTTGAAATATTTTGGAAAAATTTTACGTCTTTACAGAGACGTTTTAATGCTCGGAACGAGATCGGAAATGATTAACAAATATATTAATAATAAGCGAAGTCAGTGAATAATTAAAATATTAATACTAAGAAATTGAAGAATCATCTTGATTAATTTTTTAAGAAAATGGACGAATTCATATTCGAGGAAAATACTTTCTTTCCCTTGTTTTTCCTTTTGATTTGTCTTCTCCCTTCATGTTTCGAGATCGAAAAAAGATAAGATCAATGAGAACGAAAATTAATCCTGTCGTTTATATATTATCTAGCACAAGATTCAACGCTCTTCGAAATCTGCGGTATGTCGTAATATTAATGCAGGAATGATATATCGTCTTGTACATGGTTTCCCCGAATCATGTGAAATCATAATTGAAGAAGGCTACGAGAACCATGAGTATACATGTAGTCATTTTGGAAAACATGCAACGCCGAAAGTGAAAACTACATATAGTATCCTTAGATAGTTCTATCTCTTCGTTGGTTCCTTCCATCGACAGTCTACAAAACGTACTGCTTCAACAAAAATTAAAGAATCGAGTTCATCTGTCCAATTTTTATTTTCTTTATTTTGTAAATCTTTTTTTGTAAAAAGTTTTTTGCCTAAGATTGTACTTCTTTAGAGTTTAATTTTACACGAAGTTTTAAGAAATAATAAATTCGTTTATACTTGTTTATAATCACTTGCTTTTTCTCTCGATGAAATGCAATCGAGTTCAATGAAATATATGGAATTATTGAATGGAATATAAAATTATTATTGAAAGATGGTCCAACAATCTTTCAAATAATGTTCGATTTCGTAAAGATTTGGGGCGGATTTCCTACTGGGAAAGTGGATTCACGGAGTTCACCCCAGAAAGTTTATGATTTAAAAACCATTTCACCGATTTTTTTTTGGAAGGATATCTTTCGCAATTAGGTTGACCCGATTTATCAGATCTTATTGTGAGTCTAATCCTGGCAGCTGAACTTAATCTTGTTTTATCGTAAACATGCCCACTCCATCGCGTACCAAACTTTTTAAAGGTATTACATTTTACAAGAATTTATGAGTCTGTCAATTTAGAGAATTTAATAAAGAGAATTGTCAGGATCGTTCGTTGATTTTAAATTATGATCACTTGAGAGTATTAACTAGATTGACATCAAGAATATTTCTCAGAGGTTCGTTCACTGCTCTGAAAAAAATTGGCAAATCCGTTTTTGTCGAATGTTTCTTTCAAAGGCCCCTTACGTTTCCCACCCGGCAGTAAGTTCGACCTTCGAAACGATTTTCAGCTGACAAAAAAATGGTATCACGCACGTGCACAAGTGCATTCACATTCACGTGCGAATTAACGTGATTGTGGTCGAATTAACACGCTTACATGTGTCCGAAAAGAACAGAGAGAAAAAGGAAGAGGAAGAAGCTGGTAACCACGCTAAATATGTGCAAACCCACGTTTACTTTTCACAAATACGTGTATTTATACCTACTAGTATCTACGAGGTGGCACAAAATTAAAATACTCACTAATTACAAAATAATTAGCGAGAAATATATATAAATCTCAAAAACTGTACAAAATTATTAACATTAATATCAATAATATTATAATTTTTGGAGAAATAATATAATTTTTATTATAAGTGTATAATGATAATCAATTGTATTTTATTATACATACTATTTCATAGTAATATAAATAAATTAATATTTAAAAATATAGAACCAAGATTTATTCCTCAACCTAATCATTAAAATTGTTCTCAACAATCGGAACTTGTATTTTTTCTAATATCTAAGACGATTGAATAGTTCGATTTTGAAACACCGAATGTGCGCATTTGAATTCGTTCTTTATTTAGAAAGGACCAGTTTAAAGAGCTTCTCGCGAACAACACTCTACCGGTTGTTGTCAACTCAAGAGGGTTGTAAGTAGTATAAAGGCGATACCGCTTTTTCGTCTACCCTACTACCATCATCACCAGCAGCGTCACCACCCTCCTCCATTTTTTTACGCTTCTCTTTTTTTTCTCCTACCGTCTTTGATCGGTAAACGTATAATACACGACGTTCATTAACGTTTTCCTCTCATTTTGTTCGACCTTTCTTTTGGAAAGCAATGCCGTCAAAGACGATTAAATATGATTAACCCTCAGCTTCATTTATGTTATACCTACACATGGTATTGAAGACTCCCGTAGATGGTTTTAAGAACGTCTATATACGAAATGTCTACGATTATGAAATGCAAGAGATCCTCAATAAACAACGAGTTGTTCTTTTGATTTTTCTTTCTCCGACTTCGAATTATGCTTGATAGATGTAAACTTCATTTTTCAATTTCAATTAACTTGAATTTTCTGAATAATTTAAGTAATTTTTATTTTTTAAATACAAGACGAAAAATCATTATTTTTGAAATATTGTTATCATTATAACACTCCTTAGCCTCATATTGGACAGCGTTAAATTTATAACGGGCCGCGAAATGATACCTGCTATTTTAAGCCAAAAAGAGGAAAGTGATTTATTTTTAAGATATTTTAGAAAATCATCGTAGCATGTTCCTGTGAATTTACAAAAATACCTCAGTCGTATCTTTAAAATAATATATAGTGATTTCAGTATATCAGATTCTTAAAAATTTTATATCATAAACATTTGGGCCGCGTTAGCATTATAAACAAATATATTAGACCGCACGACTAAAAGGTTGAAAAACGCTGTTATAGATAACTACGTTAATTACTTAATGTAAATTTTTCACATTAGTTAAATATAGTTAATTATAATTAAATATAGTTAAATATAATTGTCGTACAAGTAGTTAACTTTTCGTAAGAAAGTAACACACGTAATCATTTTCGAAGGAAGTAGGTACTTTCTTGTCCAAAAAAAGAATACAAACGAATCTCATCCGAGGTCTATTCGTGGAAACCTAAGCGGATCACAGTGTAAGCTGCTTACGTAAGAATGAACCAAAGGGCTTCGCGTTGCCGGTCACTTTACTATCATATTACATATTAACCGCTGATTAAAATCGATTTTCTTATGGTAACACATGTTTCTCGTTTATTTTTTTTCTCTTTTCTTTCTCCTTATTCTTTCTAATGAGAGTCAAAGATCGATTCGTAAACTCGATTAATTATTATATCTAATCAGCGAAATTTATTCAAAGAAAATTTTGATGTTTGTTGCTCTTGTATTTCTGCGAAGAGCTTTCTGTTCTTTGTATAGATTTGAGTTTAGTTTTTATGGAACATCAATGAACGGATGTCGCGCATGATCGATAGCATATAAATAACGTTGAGAAATCCCATGGTGAAAAGATACTAGTACCAGTGCGAATTTACCTGCCGGGCTGCTCGAGATTTTCTAGTTGACTGCTCAGAATCAATTAGAACGTTACGAATTGACAGAATATTGATCGTGTTTAGTGTCAAAATACTGAATGGTATGAGTCATCAATAAGATTTATACATAAGAAAGTTTCGCCTGAAAGATGTTAAGGATATATTAGAATAATTTTATTACATATGTTTAACGAGAGTTGCATTTCTCTTTACAATACATTTAATCTATTTCAACATTGATTTAGATTTATGTGATGTCTGATTCATTGAATACAATTATATTAATTATTCTTATGTAAATTTCATAAAAATAATCCCTTATAAAAGACAAACGAAGTTTAAAGACTATTAGATAATTAATTTTTCGTTATAATTGTTATTTCTATCCTAATATTTTTAGTGTTAATTGAATAACGATAAGAGATAAAGTCACGTGTTTGCTCACGATATTTCTACGTATTAACGACGAAATGCGAGCGTCCAACGACCTCGGAAATAAAATCGATTTGTAATTAGCAGTCACGCAGTCGCAAGATGCAGCGCCACCATTCACCCGTTCCTTTGAATCTCACTCGAACATTATGCACTTAATTGTATTTCAATGCTGATATTTTTTCCGTTAAGCAGAGCCAACTGAAATAAAAACTTGAACTTGTCCACGGTATGAACCTGGACAGAAAGAATGACGAGGAAAGAAGATACACAGGTGAGGTATCCGCACGAAACTCGATCTAAATTTGCAAGAAGTTGACTCTTTCATTCGCAGAAGTTTTATTCGATAAAATTGTAAGAGGTTTGAAAATATCATATTGGTTTTATCATAAATAATTATTATTGTACCTATATAAAATTTTTATCAATATTAAAACTTATTTATGAATCAAACAAATAAATATGATAGTTCATAATCAGGATTTCTAGGTTTAGCCTTTTGCATAATTTATTCGTCCGAAAATTTATATTTGCTGTTTTATTGTAATAAACTCATAAACCCCTTAATTAAATATAACACCTACATTTACATATTTATAAGTCAATCTAATAATTACGATTATTAGGTAATTAAAGAAAAAAATAATAATAAGTCTAAGGAATAAGTGGTTCTTTACCTTTTAACGCCAATCTCAGCGTAACGGCCTCTTGTAGTACGGCTCGCCACGCTTCTGCCGTTGCTCGGGTTCGTGTATAATGTTAATATATCACTGTTGATATTGTTTATGATCGGCGGTAGCATTATTGCAAAAGAAATCAAAAATATTACAATTTGGCATTCGTTTATTATGATTTGTGACGACAATTAGTCGGTCAGTGGAGATGCACAACACATTTCACTGGTTTTAAGTAGGATTTTATAATGAAGCAAAAAGAATGAGTATATTCTTCAAGAAGAATCTCTCTCTTCCTCTTCCTCTTCTTCTCTTCTCTTTTATGTGTTTCCTGAATATCTGTCAAAATTGAAACGGTCGAAACATCGTAAATTCGTTTAGTTTCGTAAATCACTGTTTTTCTTGGTGGAAAGGAAGATACAACGTGTCGTAAAATTATTAAATTATGTATTTCTCGTTCTTTGTCGAGTTTTATCAACCTTGAAAAAAAATTAAGACTCGAATTTTTAATGTGTAGTAAATTATTTATATAATGGTTGAATTTATCGTCGTCGTTTTCCTTTTCCGCGTACGCGTTCGAAACGTCCCCGATAACGTAATAATAAGCGACGACTTATATGTCGTGAAAATATCTGATAAAACGAGTTTAGATGTCAACTACCATCCATCTCCTCTCTTTTTTTTATCATAGATCTCACGTTTGTTACTCTCTATCGTTTTAGTTATCCCTCGCGGCGTCTAGTGTCATATGTATGTAATTTCTTGAAAAAAAAAAAAAAAAAAAAAAAAACATCAAACCACATATTTGTATCCCATTAAAAAGTCGTGGGAAATATAACAATCGATCAATCCAATGAATTATTCCGAGATATGGTGGCACTTAAATAAATCTAAATAAAAGGCTAATAGCGAATAAAGTGAGAAATTATTTCCCATAATAATATATAGATTGAATAAATTCCATTTATAAAAAACGGGAATAAGTCCTGTTTATAAAGAGTTTCAATAAATAATCTAATTTCTGTTTTGTTTTCAAATTCGATAAGTGATATAGTTTAACGATATTTAACAATATTTATAATTCCTAGTATACTCTTAATATAATTCTGCCCCTGATTACTCCAATAATATCGGGAGAAAAAATACTTAAATAAAAGCGATGGGTACGTGTCGCAATATCCCGTTTATTGGGCTCATCTACGGCGGAGCACGAACAACGGTAAAAATTTTGATCATACAGGCCGGTTCCAACGATTTTCAACGGTCCTGTAATAGGATCCTAAGCGCCATTAGAACCTTTTTTTGAGAGTCACCGTAACAAGAAAAAGAAGAAAAAAGACAAAAAAGTATGGAACGAATATGAAGGCAATAGCAGTAGCACCATTATTGGCAAATATTCCGACGGACGAGAGTCGAGAGTCTTTGCGAGATATCAAGGTCCTCGGAAAAGATGCTGAGAGTTAAAACGAGACGCGGACGGGGCGAGAAACGAGCTCGAGGAACGCAGACTTATTACCGATCTCTGAATCGTTGTTGAGAGAAACCATGAGAGTGCCTAAGTAAAAAACGAACAGGATATTGGTTCGAATGAGAAAGAAAGAGAGGCTAGACAAGGCGTATACCAATCGTGCGATATGATGGTAAGTACGTGCTTCTTGAAATGTTTTATCTCTGCTTTTGAAATAGCTCGTATTTAAATAATATATATATTATGAGAGAGTAAAGGAAGTTTGATTAAAACGAGTAATTAATGTTGTAAAGCTCATATTATTTCAGCGTAACGATCAGAAACATTAATTATTTTCTAATGACGTGATAATTAAGAGGAAATATCTTAAGAGAAGATTAAAATTATACATATGTATGCATAATATTTCGGTAGCTGTCGTAATTTCTAAAGCCACATTTCGTTGCGTACGAATGACGAAGGGAGTAAAATAAACAGTAATTTCGCGACCGCAAAGGCGAAAACATTTGAATTCAGCAACGGTAGCGACGACGATGGTAGAAACGGCTGACGGGCACGGCGATTATCCCTCGACGCAACTGGGACTCACGGCCGTCGGGAAAGATGCTATTCAAAATTTACCAGATGACGGTTGCTGAATTAGGAACTGAACTCACGACTCGCGTTTTCAGCGAAACGTTTCTGATTTCCCGTTAATTTTGATATCGGATATTGTATCTGTTAAATTTTACTTTATTTCTGAATAAACAGACAAGGAGAGATAAAGAAAGAGAAAGAAATATAAAAATGTGCAAACGTTTCGCTAAAAAATGAAATAAATTCGCATTACTCTCTCATTCTCTCATTCTCTCTCTCTCTTTCTCTCTCTCTCTCCCCACCCCCTCTCTCTCTCTTTCTTTCCCTTATTCTTTCTCCGTTTCTTTAAATTAGAATAAAATTTACGGTACGATTGCGGCGTCGAATAATTTATATCGCGTTAAACGTTTATTATGAAGAACGCAACGCTTCGAAAAACAACCGTCTGAGAGAAAATCTCGAGATAGCGAACGATGCGTTCGATCTTCTTTCTCTTCGATGACGAAGAAATCAGGTCAGCTCATCTGCTTCTAATATACTCTAATCTCGGATGAAAGACGTAGATAGGTAATTATCTAACGTGGAATCATTCAACGAGAATCTCACACAGTGTGGTCTAATATACCGTCACTTTACGGTAACTAGCAGACTTACGATTATCGACCTTCATGGAGCCGCAATTCCCTGGCCAGTCGATGTGATTGGTCGTCACGATAATTCAATTAACCCTAACGAATCGAATCGGAGGACTGAATTGGAGGATGGAGACGACGAAGCTATATATTTTTTCTTTATTAACGTATTTCTATCTCTTTTTTTTACACGGTTCAAGGAACTCAAAATTTACTCGGAATTTATCGCTATAATAAATGATGAAACTGCTTATATAGGCAGTTATTTTAGTTTTAATACATTTTTTTATATTATCAAGAACTTTGATCCAATTTACGATATATAATCTACTATCGATTTTTCTTTCGAACTTTATATTTAAACTATTGCAAAAATAATACCATCTTTATATGCATATTAATATTCTTACAAATAACACGTACTATCGCGAGCTTTTATAATGAATAACAGCTGCACTTTCCACGAGTTCTTTGACAACACTAGTGTGGTTAGTTGCGCAACACGTTTGTATCAACGAATCGTCCGTGAACCTTCATCTTGAACATCGACGAATATCAAGAGGAAACAATTCAATTCGTCATCGCGAGATAGACAAAAGAAGAAGATAGAAAGTAAATAGGTAAGTATGAATCTAAATAAACGTTCAAACGAAGTAACAATTGTTCCATACAACGGATCATCCATCGACACATTTTTGAAATAAAAGAAGAAAATAAATGAGAAAAGATTTGAAATTGAATGATAGAAAGAAACAAAATCTACGAAGATTCAAAAAAGATTGAGATTTTTTTTTATTTTTTTTGTTAAAGGCGCTCTTATCGTTACCTATAAGATTCGTTCTTATCGATGTACGGTGCAATGCATTTGAAGAAGTTTACGTCACTGGCTCGTACAGAGTACCTACTATCACTCGCGACTCAACGAGGGAAAGTTTGACGGAGCAACGCACTCGTTGGTGTTCGACTATGTGCTCACCATAAAGTTAGTTCGTAAGGACAAGAGTTACGAGAGAAAATAAGATTAAGAAACAGAGCGAGAGCGAGAGCGAGAGAGAGAGAGAGAGAGAGAGAGAGAGAGAGAGAGAGAGAAAGAGAGACTCGCGGTCCACTTAAAAGAACATTCTCAAGCACGAAGTACTATTCGATCGAAGAAGTCACGAAGAAAAAGAAGAGGAGAACACTTGCTGAAGAACTTTCAATGTCTTTCCACTTCGTTTCATCTAATCGTATTTATCGGTTATCTCTCAATGAAATTTCACCATGCATCTCTTTCTTACTTTTTATTCTTTTTCCCTTAGACAATTCGATAACATTTTACGAAAAAAATGATCTATGGATAATCGATTCGATGTATTAGAGAGTCTACGTAGTGTCTATGGAAAACAAAACAAAAGGAAAAAAAATTAAGTAGAAATGTAAAGAAAGAGAAAGAGAAGGATGAAGAGGAGGAGAAGAAGAAAGGGAAAGACAGAGACGCGAGATGAGTTTTAATCGCATAGAGTGCAACGAGGTATAAACGAGAACACGGAGAACGTATGCGATAAAAGCTAAACGAGCATGCGGCATTTTTCGAACTTTTCACTCGTAACTTTCGTGCCACGTATCTCGCCATTTTCACACGAAGTGCGCTGCTCCAGCTCGATATTTCAGATATGTATTTACGTAGTAGCCGATGGATAGGAGAAAAGTATATGTTCCCCTTATTTAAGATTGAATGACTTCAAAAGAAAGAAACAACAAACAAAAAGAAATAAAAGGACCGCTCGTACCGTCAATCTCTTCTTGAATTCTGACGTCCTACTATTCAGCTCTAAAAATGTATCTCCATATCGCTTATCGACGAGAATTTCTTCCTATCTTTATTTCTTTCTCTTTTCAAAGAAAAAGCTTCGCGACGTCGCGAGATATATTCATCGAACAAACTTCGATAAGACATCCACGGAAGTAGAGACAACTTCGATGAACCAGATAGAAACGGATGACTCATGGAAATCCAACAAATCTCCCTCTCGACGATACGCACTCCAAATATACTAACCGGCGTCGTTTCGACGCCGGAGACTCGACGTTAAAATCTCTATGGGAACAAAAAAAAGGATATCGACCTGTTTGTTAAAGCTGCAAAATGAATTTTTTGTTTCTCTTAAAAACGAACAAAGTACAAAACATTACAAGAACTCTTTTTCCCCGAAAAAAAAAAAGAAAGAAAGAAATTATTATCGACGTCTGAACTTTAAATTTCTCGATCGTACGAATAAAAACCTTTTCTTTTCTCATTTATCAACGATACACCATCCATCCACCAAGAAGACAGTACAAGTAAAAAAGCAAATGAACAAAAACTTAAGCCGAATTTTGTATGAAAAGCGCACGAGAAATATTACAAAAAAAGGGATTATCCTGCTTCCTTTTCGTTATTACACTCTCGATATCGCGAGCTCGTGTACGATGGAAGCTAGACGTGAATAATCAGAGTATAAAACGAACGTTTGAATATAATAGATGAAGACGTGACGCCGGTCGCCGACGCACTGCGAGGCGTCGCGACGTCACATAACGCGCACGAAAACGCGACTACCAGTCGAGAACGATAGAACCGAACGGAGTGCCTTCTTCTCCCCTTTCTTCGCTACCCCGCATCCCACTAAAGCAGTGGGAGCCAGAAAGGTGTAGAAAGAGGGGGGACCGGCAAGCGCACGCGCAACACCGACCACTATTTCATTCTACATAGATTCTCACTATCCTTCTCCTTCAGCTACTATGGTGGTCGCCTGAAAGAAAGAGAAAGAGAGAGTAAAAAAAACAAATAAAAAGGACCCATCATTGTTTTGATTTCTAACACAATTTTTTAAGATATACTGCGTCCAATCAAAATTTTCCCTAATTATGTTAATTTATCACTTAAATAGGTACGATGTTTCAATCTCAAGGTGTGCCGATGTAATTATAGAATATTATATTGATTATTTGAAAGTTTTAATCAGAATTATTAATAGATATTTAAGATTGATATACCTACGTTAATCGTTAACTATACGATCTTTCAGAATTAAAAAAATTTCTATATAATATATTAGATGTACAAATATCAAGTTTTAATACATTTTATTCATTATTTAATTCGATTCGATAATTATTTTCTTGATTATAGGAATAAATGTTTTTCTATGGGGGTTGAATTATATTCTACGAATGTCACGTAGTTATTATTAAACATTGTTGTTAAAGAAAAGTAGCCAACTAACCGTTCCCATGTTTGTGTCATCGACGTAGAAGACATCGGTCTTAGGACGAACTGGTTTTTCGAATGTTAGATGGAGAAAAGAGGATTTTATTCGTTCGACGAGCTACCGTGTACTAGAACAGAAGAAAAGTCAATGGCTATCCATCGGGTTCTTGCTAAGGTGATGTGCTCCAATAAAATTCGAGCGTGATCGTGAGGAAGGTTTTTTCGTTCAAGATGAAACTATTTCAAGAATTGTCTCTTCTTTCATCGGACGAATATTTGTTATGGGATTGAGCGTGATAAAATTAATTGAACGATTTATCTATCTTGTTTTTTTCTTTTGAATTGCTCAATTTCTCAGTTAAACGTACTTCGTTTAATTGTTTAAGAAGATGTTTAAAATGTTAAAGTTTTAAAACTCGAAAATTAAAATTAATTTCAATATATTCGAACCATTTCGAAACACAATACACAATTAATTTTAATTGATCAGAAACAACGGCAAAAGTTTTATAAAAAATTCTTCGCGCTAGAATTGCGGCCAAAACTTATGCGAGTTAAAATTGCAATGGAAAAAAAATAAAAAAAGAAAACAAAACAATATACAACAAAATTAACAATGTATGAAAAAGACTCCGAAATGCTAATGGTGCGATCTCTCAGCAAATTCCAGGCGCATTATATATAGCCAATTAAATGTTTCTCTATGCAGAATTAAATGATTTCGAGTGAAATACGTTCGAGTAATTTCATGCATCTTAGTTCGAGCACCTGATTGTTATATATGACCCTTTACACACCTAAGAACATCAGTACGAATAACGACAACAATGACTTACGCCTTAGCTATTATCAATTCTGTTTTACATACACAAAACTACAAGAGAATTATTAGTCTCATTGAAATAGAAAATTCGTGAAATAAATATAATAATGATGATGATGATGATGATGATGATGATGATGATGATGATGATGATGATGATGATGATGATGATAGTTTAGAAAAACAAGAACAATCTGATTCAAAGGAAATAACATACGAAAAGCCGGTCGGGCAATTAACAAAAACAAAATCGACGAATCGACATCCCTGTAATTATAGTCGTTAGGAAAGAAACACGTTTCTTAGAATCGCGCCTTCCACTATTTCTCGCGAACGATCTAGGAAATGGCTGAGCGAGATGAAATAAAAAAATTAGGTCAATGCGATCGTGATTCTTAGTGGTCGAATAGGACGATCGAGAGTATTTCGTTCGTTGCTACGTTTCTACATTATGGTAACTTTACGAGAGTCGTTCGTTTTCAAGACATCAAACGGTATATCGAGGAGTTTCTTCGCCCTTTTCGAGTACCAAAATCGAAATATCTTTTCTACCACATTCTCTTTTGAGTATTATGTTTTATTTTATAAAGAAAATTGCGAGGGTAGAAAAAAGGTTCGGTATATTGTATTATTTATCCAGTAGCAATATCGGCGTACACTGATTATCGCTCATGACAGATAATACATATTCAACGTTATGTATTCAACATGACTGCGCATATGTAGTATGTATGTACAACGTATATTTTCTCTTTAATGGTACCCATGAGCTAAGTCTATATATGGGAGAGTTGGAAAATATAGCGTACAGCAGCTGGCAGGAAGTGATTCCGCCAATGGAGGCCGTAGAGAAGAATACCTACGATCGAAAGACCCGCGTGAAATTAAATTCCTCGCGAGAGTGTGTAAACGAGTACACCGTAGATGACCACTGACTAAACACGTGCCAACCCTTGGTGGACGACTTTTAATCATTTCCTTTTCTTTTTTCTTTTCTTAATATTTTAGTGTGATCGTTAACAAAAACAATTCGTTAGAATTCTAAAAATATTTAATAATTAACGATTAATATTTTATATCAGAGACGTGGGAACTTTTTGTCAAAGGAGATATGATTTTTCTACTATTATTATTCGATTCTCCACACTCGAATGAATATGTTTACATCTCTCATTGTTAGTGTTTTTAAATGTTATAATTCAAATGAGCAATACATCCTCAAATTTTTCATCTATAGACACAACAATAACATGGCATAAATGAAAAATAACAATACAATGGTATAAATGAAAATGTAACATGTATAGCAAAACTTGGAAAATGTTTGTATACATAATGGGAGCAAAGAGAGAAAAAAAAGAAAAAGTAGTTATACAGGGTAATTGGTATAATTTATATAAAAAATATAAAAAATACGCAACATCCGTTGTACAAATGCATAACAAGATATTTGAATTCACGTCAACTGTCATATCATGTTGTTATACCAGTTCTCGTTCAATTTCTACAAACAGGTTTTTTAGCTTAATTTTCCCGTACGGAAACAGACAACTGCAATAAGATAAGTAATACTATCGTATCTGTGATAAACTGACAACTATAAGTATCAGACTGAATAATTTTACTCAAGGACAAAGAGCTAGATTAAGCTTACGTTAGTTTAATCAAAGGCTGGCAAATAAGACTGAATTATATTTCAGTACATCTTATATGTATATACATATTATACATATATATATTTTTTGTTATTTGAGTGTATGCACATATTGACGTTGCCAGGTATGTGTGTATATATTTAAAAAAAAGTCGCCCGGTCACTGAAGTTAAGCAATATTGAGCATGTTTAATACTTGGATGGGGGACTTCCTGAGAACACCATATGCTATTAGCACCATTTTTTACTTTAAGTTTTTATTCGTTAAATTTTTTGCTTCGACGGTAAATAGTGAAAGGAAACAGAAATTTAACAATTTTTATAAAAGATTTTCAAGGAAAATATTTTTCTAATTTTAAATTATAGCTTCTTGAGTAATTCCACTGTAAAAAATATTGAACATATCAAAAATTAGAAAATATATAACAAATCGCACATGAACTTGAAGCTTCATCAGATCGTAAAAGATCATAAAATATTGTAAAATATCGTAAAATCGTGCGCCCACACACACACACACACACGCGCGCGCGGTCTATAATAATAATAATATGAAGTAATTAATGTGAATATTATAAACATACATATATAAATGTAGCGCAAAACTATACTTCAATTAGTCAATCATTCGCACGTTTCTAATCATTCTTTTGTGCAATGTTATTTCTCTCTTTTTTTTTCTCTTCGTCTGCTTCATTCTTTTGCCTTTATTTTTATAACTTGCACGCGATCTTTATTACGATCTTCCTCTCAGGCTCATCTAGTCCTTTACGATTATTAGTTCGGAGTTTCATGCGTGTTGCACATCTTGCATCACTGTCAGCAATAAAGACTCACCTCTTTAAGGAAGTAGTAAGAGCGGAATGGAAGTATAGTAAAAGAGAATAAGAAAGGACAACAGACTCTTTTTTCGAGCTCTAAGAGAGCTAGTCGATAAAGCGTATCTCTTTCCTCTTTTATCTTTATCACGAGACACCTTTCTTTACTGTTTTAACAGAGAAGATGTAAGGAATCGTTTGAAACAACGTGGAAAAAAGTGTCCACGTGCGAGAAAGAGAAAAGAGAAAGAGAGAGAGGGGGGAGAGGGAGAGAGGGAGAAAGAAAGAACGTTTAAGCAGTAAAATCCTCGTGGTCGGTCCACAAATCTTTTCCGCTAGTATTCTTTTCTTTTCTTTTCTTGCCCTTTACAGGAGTAAAGGTGCCCTTTTCACGTTCCCTTTTACAACTTTACTCCTAATTCTGTACAACCAGTACTTCGAAACATTAAGAATGTCCTATGTACCTACTATTTTCTGGCGCGAGGAGATTTACCGAGAATTGAGAAAACAAAAAGAGACAAAATATGTTCCCTTTCGTTTCTTTTTGAATATTTTCACATTCCACGTTAATTTATGTATGGTGTTAATCTATAGAACGAAATAGCATACATAACTTATTTATTATCTTGAAGTACTTACCATAAAAAAAAGATTAACAAGTCGTTAATTAAAGAGGAAGGGAGAGTAAAAAGTTCGGCTTATCGCAAAACCGGTGACCATAGTAGTTATTGAAAATTTAAGAGGAATTGGACTCAGGTGTTCAAGGAAAAATGTTATACGCGATAACTTCTTACACGAAACTTTTCGAGGTTTCTTAGAATTTTTTTTGGAGAGATTCTCCTTCTCGTAGACGGTCAAAATATTAAGCACAGGTGAAAGCCCTTTTTGCAGGAGGACTTCATAAGAAAATAAATTTTGAGGCTTTAGTCCCTTGTGTCTCCAGTGTATCTTCCCTCTGTCTCTCTCTGTCTCTGTCTCTCTCTTTCTCTCTCTCTCTCTCTCTCTCTCTCTCTCTCTCTCTCTCTCTCTCTCTCTCTCGGTCTCTCTCCTTTTCTTTCTACATATATTGTTAAAGTGTGTGCTTGTGTGTGTAGGTAAAGAAGTAACAGAAGAGACGGGCGAATGAACGTTTAATCGTACGAAACGCGGGAAAAACTTTCAAAGAACTCACAGTGGGAACTCGTTCGGAAAGATATGTCTTTTAATGAATAAGTTTTTTAATGGCTATGAGAAAAGTTCCTTCGAATCATTTTATAAGGTTAAGTCGTAACTATTTCGTTCTATTTGACGAAACAAAAATAACGAAAGTTAAAAAAAGAATAAATAAAATAGAATAACATATTAAAAATTACAATTTTTTATTAGAGTAAAATCTTAGACGTGTGCATCGTTAAAAATTTATATTATTTATAAAATTGTCGTATGACAATTAAAAAAAGCAACTGTCTTATGACAGTTTTAATATCCACACAATTCTTTTCACTTTTTTTCGCGTGCACCGATAAACATACGTTTACCAAGCCAATCTATAAATATTTTCTAACTAAAAAAAGAAGAATCAATACGTCGATGGTTGGTAAGTTGATGAAGATTTTTACCCGGTGCGTGGTTGAGTGGCAAAGGTCCAAGGGGTCGTAAAGAGATCATGGAAAACCCTGTCCGACGCTAGCGAGTTTTTCCACGTGTACCCTTCGTCCCTTTTTTGCTCGGTGGCGCGTGATAGCACCCAGAGGGACAACAGAGAGGCTGCGAGAGGAAAAAAGAGAGATATAACTACAGAGAAAATCGTGCTTTGCGAAAACGGTTCGCCTGTTAAGTAATCATCTCTGTTTGTCTTTGCTTTACCTCACATGTGTATCGTATCCCCATTGTCTATATATTCTTGTATTTATATTAAAACGTATATATTTGTGTGTGTGTGTGTGTCGGATTATCACGCGCCGTCGAATGTCGAATCAACATAGATAGATATTTTGTCTGTTTAACTCTCTTCCTTTTATGCATAATATTTTAACGCAATGACACTCGAATTTATTTGACAAAAAGAAGAGAAATAGAAAATTAAAAAATTGAGAAATAAAATTACATTTATAATTCAAAATATTAAGATCTTAGCAATAGTAAAAGCTATAAATTCACTTGTATTGTTAATGGTATTTTTTTTGTACGAACTATAGGTTGCGTCAAAAGTTACTAAGTATTAAGATTTTGTTATTAATTACATCTATCTATATATAATTATATATAATTATATCTATCTATATATAATTATATCTATCTTATATCTATCTATATATTAATTATATCTATCTATCTATATATATTATATCTATTATATCTAATTATATCTATATCTATTTAGATATGCAGTTAGAATTAGTGATTTTACGATCTGAAAAAAAGAACAGCCTAAAAAATTTCGGAAAAGAGTAATCGATTTGTATAATCTCCTAAAAGAACTTTTGAACCTCCCTGTACAATTTCGATCGATGAAAATGATCATCACAACTCAAGTAGTCACCGAAGATTGAGAAAGCGAGGCATATTACAAGATCTCTACACGACCGACTTCGATTTCTACTTTGAAGCGTGATAAAGGAAGTCGTTCACGGTGAATCTTAACACCGATTAACGCCAATCATGCACCAATTAAGGTTCGTTTTCTCCATCTTATTAGGTTCAATAACTCTTTCAAATCATTTACTTTCTCCAGGAAAGAAAGAAACTATTACCTTTCTATTATTTTCCTGATGAATAATACTCTCATCTTTTCAGATCGAAATTTATCGGTAAAAGAAGGTACCGCGAATAGAAAAATCGGTAGAAAACTCGTCTATGGAGAAAAAGACATAGTGTTAGTTTCGATCCACGATACTTGTCTACTTCTATCTGTGAAACCATTTCTTACTTTGACAAGTATGCGAACCATACTCCATCGACTCTCATGATAATTCTTTCTCTCTCTCTTGCTCCGTGAGATATTTTATCAAGACAATCTTTCGTCATAGCATCTACAATGTTTCGTCTATGACGAAAATCGAGGTTCGCTCTATCGAAAATAGATCCGACCAGAAAAAAATATCTTCGGAAAAGAGCTGGATATTTGAATTCGAAAATCGCTATCGTTACGTAGGAAACGTTGAGGGCAGACCTTCGGTCTCTTCGACGATTGCTTTTTCAACCAACAAATGTTCTTCCCCTGTATGAATCGTTACACCTTTCATTGTTTCTCTCTTTATTTTATTTTCTTCATTTTTTTCTAAAAAACAAGATGTCACTCCTAACTTATTGTCAGAAGAAAGATCTTCAGGTCCTATGAGCGAAGAATTTTTAATTGTGTTTCTGTTCTGCTATACTTTATACAAGAAACTTTTTCTTTCTTTATTGATGAATCCTGAAATCTAAATGATTTCGACCAATGTCCCTTAAGAATTAGGGTGGTTAACAAGGAGAACGAGGACTATGGCCACTTGCAAGTTAATCGATTCGTGGAATAATTTATTGTAAGATTTATATATTATATTATCTATAGTCTTCTATAAAATTGGAAATAACATTTGGGCGAATAAAATGCATCGAATCAATTTGTTTGTTTTACATTATTGGAGAACAAATAATAATAAAATATCAGGATTTTATAAATCCAATGAATTGTACTATATACATACACTAATGCGCTATTTCTCGTGTGAATAAACGAAAAATAATTAGAGAAAAGAAGAAAAAGCATTTGGAGATTGTCCCTTCTAATAATTTTTTTTTTATCGCGGACGAGAAAACTTTTTGCTGTAGAATTTGTATAAAGGTAAATTAGAAAAAGAAATGTATTGGATTGTTGCCGAGTCTTTTGAAGTTTCCTTTTCGAGAGGCAGATTTTAGGATGATCTTATGCGCGCGAATAGAACCAACATCGAAAGGGATGCGAGAGACTCGTGGCGGACCACGTTTTGGAATAATTTAATTAGCGAGTGTGCGAAGTGAAGTGCCAGGTCTTATCCCATGGGTTTAATAGCGAGCTCTTGGCCGTGTCTAACTTGGATACACCAGGGAACTCGTGCCCTCTCCCCCTTCCATTCCACTTCCCCCCTTCTAGCTCCCCCCTTCCACATTGTATCTATTGTATATCGCGAGCTTGCAAGCTCCGTTGAAAATGCAGGGCCCGACGCAACTATAGAGAAATCGTGCAAACGACGGAAACACCCTCCGTTCTCACGACCTTTATCACGGAGGTTGCCGTTTGATACGTTAATTATGCATTGGATCCTTCGAATACGGGACCGTGTCGAAAGGATTAAACGTTTAGTACGTCTATTCGTTGAAATACGGTGGTTAAATTCGAAATTGAGAGGAATGCCCGCTTTTCTCTACCAGTTTACCAAAAGTTAAAAGATTTCATTCGATCGATATCAAATGTATCTAAAATGTTTACGAAATGATGAAAAAATGGGGAAAGAAGAAAAATTTGACTTCTTGACTTATCTTTCACTCTAAAACATCTGTAAAGTACATTCTTTTTGTGTAGAAAAAAAGAAAAATAAATAGAGAAGAAACACGTAATTTATATTTCTTGATCGCGACGAGTAGAGAATTGGAAATGGTTTGAGTGGATGATGGTGGTGTGTCAAAGAATACTCTGAAAGAAAAACTTTTAATTAAAAAGTAAGCATCGACGTTGAAAAGAAAGAGAAAGAGAAAGAGAAAGAGAAAGAGAAAGAGAAAGAGAGAGAGAGAGAGAGAGAGAGAGAGAGAGAGAGTGAGCGAGAGAGAGAGAGAGAGACAGAAGAACGCATGATGAGTCTCAAGTAATTTGTGGCGATATAATAGTTCCTCCTTGTCCTTGGTCCTCTCAGAATCAGCCATAGAAACGACGGGTTCTTTTTCTCTGTTCTTGTATTTTCTGTTCTTTTTCTCTATGCGTTGCAACCCCTCGTATTCGTCTTCGTCCTCATAGTAGTACGTGGTAATGGGAAACCCAAAAAGGCGACTGTCGACATTAAGATTCTATTTAGGACGATATATCCGTGCCCTTAAAATTATAAAAAGAAATCAAATTCTCTTTGAACTCGACCAATTATTTTTCATCGTCAAAGTTGTTGTTGTTGGTTTATTAAAAGAAATAAGAACATCGATGAGAGGACCTGAGTTTGATTGGAGACTTCGAAACGATTAAAACTACGTTATACGATCTTCTTTGACTTACTCATTTTTACAAGAAATTACAAGAAAAACTTGGTTATTACGTTAGCTTTCTCAAAGTGAAAAGATACAATGCTTGGAGAGAAAGCGTAAGAAAGTTAGGTCGATTTTATTATATTGCTTCTATTATGTATATAGAATAAAAGAATGGAAGCAAAGAATCGTAATGTAAAAATGTATCACGTTGATATACGAATGAAAGACTAATTGATGATATGAACTCACACTGTAAAAATTACGGATTTAAAATTTTTCTCTTTTATAACTATCAAAATTATAATTAATAGAGAAATGGTAGGTTATCAAAAACCGTTTTTCTTTATTTATCATTATAAAATTAAATTAGAATAATAAAAATAATTTCGAATATATAGAGTGGATATATTTTTTTTCCATTTAAAATAATCGCCAAATTGACAAATAAGAGAGAGACAAAGAGAGAAATAGAGAGAGAGAGAGAGAGAGAGAGAGAGAGAGAAAGAGAGATTGAGAGAGAACGAGAGAACGAGCGTCGGAAAGGAGGAAAGAGTAGGCGTAACCGCGAAATATAGGCATGCACGATGCCCTCGTCATGTTTAGATGCCATCAATCACTTCTGATCTCCGATTGCTCAGTGTCTAATTAAACCGCACCACCAGCTATCCCTTGGTCACTGAGAATCGTTTCGCGAAGGGTAGGAAAGCAATAAAGGGTAGTAGTACTGATCGGAAAGAGTACAGAGGGGTCGTCTCTTCAAATCAGTGCAGAAACCTACACAGAGAACCTTGTTTTTCTCGATCCTATTTCCATCATGCTCGTTATAATGAATATCAAAAGAAGAAGCTATGAAGCTTTCTTTATATTACAAGTTAGTATACAGGTTAATTCTAAATTAAAAACTAATTGAATATCTTTTATAAATTCTTTATTTATACTAATTCAGTATCTTTTATAAATTCTCACAGAAGAAATGTAAAGGTGTTAGATCAGATAGTCTAGGTTGCCATCTAATGGGTTTCTTTGGTTAAGGAAACCATTACACAATGATGCCCATAGTTAAACGGTGTTTAATATAATATTACTGTTTCCATCTACATACGTAGCATACTTGACATGTTAATATTTATCTCGTTAATTATTGACTTTGAAAACTAAAAATTATTTAAATTTCTGGTTAAACCAGAAGTTGGACGTTTTATTTAATACTCTTAACATATTTGACATAATTTTGAAATTATGAAACTTTTCTGTACGTATTCTTGATTTTATTGTTCTTAACAAAAGATATATTCAACTGGTCTTTAATTTAGAATCAATCCTGTATATATACACGGAATTTCATCTAAATGAAGCACTTGAAATGTCTCCGTTTTTTTCATAATGCAAATGAATTCCAAAGGAAAATATATTTTTTAATCAAAAGCGAGCGATATTCTAATGGACACAAATTTTTGTTCCGAGATTTCGAGATTACCGGTAATTTTTTAAACGTATTGGCATATTTTTATTACCACAGTATTGTACCCTACGAAAAGACGAATTTAACAATATGAATTTGTTAACCGTTTAGACGACGTTGAACAAGAAAAAATTACGTTCTGTAAAAAATGAAAAAATCTAAAATTTAATTATTTTTTTTTACAGAACATTTATTTTAAAAGCCAAACGAATGATTTCAATTATCTTCAATATATTATATCATTCAATAAAGTATAATATTACGTGCAGTGTACGGTACAAAGAAATAATTTATTAAATGTATTGGAAAATAAATTGATGGGAATAATTGTTGTTGGACGAAACATTCTGCGGATATAATATAGAAAGAAACGTTATTTGATTTAGATATTATCGCAAACTAAGGTGAGATTGAAGTATCAAACTAAACCTACAAAGTATAACGACGTTAAGTGCGTACATATATATATATATATATATATATACTCTCTAAACGAATTTCTATGACTTACCGAGCTACGTTTATTTGTTCGACTTTTCGTTCTTTCGTTCTATTTCTCAAGGCAGTATACTCGCTACTAAGAAACATCTACTTTTTTCATCCGATCCTTTTCGTCTCGACGAGCGACAATTACAGTTCAATAAAAGGGTACACGATTCATTCTCCCCTTTCACTGTTCCTTACAGAGGAAAAAATAACGTGTACGGGGGTTAATAGCAATTTCGAGAGACGTTTTTTACCGAGAATTCGATTGATAATACAAGTGTGACCGGACGTTCGAGGAGGACATCTGAGAAGGATCAAAGAAAGAATTTATAATATCAATAAATTCTTTCGAAATAAATTTGCCATCTTTTCATTAGCAATCTTCCTTTTAATCCCTTCCCTCTTATCCCACTCTCTCCATATCGCGTCCTCGTAATAAACGAATTTTATCCGATAGTTTTACATCGTCGCGCTAACGTCAGACAGGGTCATATATTATTATAGAAACATATATTATAATAGATTATTGTTTTTATTTGGATCCTTTCAACAAGATTTTGACGTTAATAATTCCGCTCAATGCCTTAAATCATCGGAAGGAAACAATATCAATGCTTACGTGAGAAAGGTCGATCGATTGGGCGGAACGTGACCGGTAAGTTCGATATCGACGAAAGTAGAAAAAAGGATAGAAGAGAAAGAATTTATATCGACGATAAATTCCTTTTCGCTTTCATTAGTGACCTTGTCGGACGTATACGTGTAAGGTGTATGTATGTATGTTTATACAGGGTGTTTCATCATTTCGAGTATTTTCTTGAAGTATCATCAATTGCTTTTGCTGATACGAAGAAATATATATATAAAAAAAAGAAATTGTTCAGTCAAAACGAGGATGGTAATTATTAATTCATTTTTTATAATAAATGTTTTCCAGCTAAACGTCTAAATTTTAGATTTTGTTCGTTTCCTCTGCAGATATTGTTCAAGATCGTCTAAAGGTAAACAAATCTGTATCGTCGAATTCATTCTTTTTTAAGCTTTCGATACCTCAACAATAAAAATATGACTATTTATTCGAAAAAGAAACAAAAAGATATAGACGACAATAAAATCTCGAAAAAAACAAACTTCACCGCGAATGATTTGAATCCGCGGATCACTTGAATGAAACTTTAACGTGATATTGTCTACTTCGGATCAAATGATTTCCTTCTTTTTATATTTTTTTCATATCGTAAAAATTAAATGTTTGAGTGAAACACCCTGTATGTAATATGTACACGCTGCTACCTGTCGCAAGGTTTCACAGGAAGGGAGGGTACAGGACGGAAGAAAAAGATTTAGCGCGACATCCTACGTCCTTTT
>OU426864.1:5905231-5912731 GCA_911387685.1 Dolichovespula media | reverse complement strand
CCCTGCCGTTGCGTACACCTCGCGAGAAGATCTTTGAACAGCTTGCAACCAGAGAGAGAGAGAGAGAGAGAGAGAGAGAGAGAGAGAGAGAGAGAGAGAGAGAGAGAGAGAGAGAGAAAGAGAGAGAGAGAGAGAGAGAGAGAGAAAGAGAGAGAGAGAGAGAGGAAGGGAGGGAGAGAGGGAGAGAAAAGGACGAGATTCTCCTTCGACGATCAACCATAAACCGGTCGCCAAAATCGCGAATCTCAATTTGAGGATACCGTTGTCAATTGAGATGCTTCGAGAGAAAAAGAATGATTTAAACACAAAATACAATAAAAAAAAAATATTCATTTGTATATTTCTCTATCATTTCCACTTTACTTTCTATTTTCCATCTTTTATTTTTTTCTGATTCGAGAAAAAAGAAACGTATGTACGCGTAAAAATGATAATATAAATTTCAGCTATTATGTATATTTGAATTTTATCCTAATTGAGAGACCATCAATCTATTCTGTTACATAGACCGATTTTCTTATTCGAGAAAAAAGAAACGTATGTACCCGCAAAAACGATGAATAAAACTTCTCGCTACTACTTCCATGTGCATTCTATCCTAATTGAGAGACTCTCTATTAAAAATAATTACAATTAAAATCAGCACCGAGCCTTCTTTCGGTTATTTCTTCTTCTTTTCAATGTAATGGATTCATCTCCTCGTCCGATCAGTGAAAAGGATCTTACTTTCTAGGGCGCGACGAAGCTAAAGGCCGCAATATTTAATCGTATCGAGAGAGAGAGAGAGAGAGAGAGAGAGAGAGAGAGAGAGAGTGAGAGAAAAACAGAGAGAGAGTGAGAGAGAGAAAGAGAGAGAGAGAGAGAGAGAGAAGCTCGCTATATTCATGAATCGTTTATCGTTTAGAGGCTTTATTTTCCCGGAGGCGAATAAGCACCCGACTGGCTTTGCTTTACGCATTTCTACTTCGAATTGATTTCATGCTCGATCGCGTCTGAGTCTGGGTCATCCGTGGTTAACTCTCGAGTGCTTTCGAGTACTCCGAAACGAAATCAGGAAACTCCGAATAGACGATCGATTTGTAATCGAATACCATTTACTAAAGTACTCTTGTAAATTTATAAAAATCCATAGAATTGAATATACATAAGCAAAATGAAAAAATCAATACAAACGCGTTGACTGGATTAATAAATAACAAATTCTTTTATATCTTTTATAACTTTTTCCAAATAAAAGATTTTAATAATTAATAATCATACTTTTTACGTTAGACTTTAGTTTTTGTTAGAAGCTATAGATATCCATTAATGATCTATTTTTTCCAAATATTAAACAAACATTTTTAGAAATGTTTGAAATAAAATCTACAAAATTGAGTACCGATCATTAGTATGATCTACACGTAAATTTAACATGTTAAATATCAGGGAACCGGTTTTTTTATCTATCCAAGAGAGAAAAAAAATTATATAGAAAAAGAAAAAAACATAAATTCGATTAAATATTCATATTCGTAAAAGGAAACTCACACTGATGCACGCACGCACGAACACACACACAATCGAATTTTCCATCCGTTGCCTTTGGCCTTCGGGGTCTTCCTACGAAAAAGATGAAGAAAAATAGTAAGACCCAAGGAAACGCATTCTTCGTCGCCCATCGAACTGGGAACAATAGGACACTCGCAGTATGGACACTCACAGCACTCTCTCTCTTCTTTTTCTTCTTCTTTCCCTCGAGAAGAAATTGAAATACTCGCGACGAGTTAGCGACCTTGAGATGTGTCGAGTGACGCAAAATGCATCGAACAATGAATCAGAAAGAAAAATGTATTTATATTTCTAATAATCAAATTTTCGAACTTTTCGTGGCGATTCGACAAAAACATTGTATACATATATATGTAAATATGTATACGTTTATATACACACATACATACACATGCATCCAACACCATACACATCATACATACGTACATGCATGCATACATCCATACATACATACATACATACATACATACATACATACATACATACATACATACATACATACATACAACATACATACATACACCTATATACTTTTGTAAAATGGAGAAACACTACGTCGCGTCGTGTGCGGACGCGCGCGACTGTACGCACCACGCTTAGCTAAGAGGCAAGCAGACAAAGAGATCCGAATGTCTTACCCGGCTGGCAGTCGCGAATGGACTGACTGCGGGTTACTTTAAACACTATAGTCCCGGCTGCATCGGTGGACTTTAGCGCGCTGTGCATGGGCACCTTATTGCCACTACGGTGCTGTCTATACTCGCTTACGAACACAAACCCACGAATACACAACATTTATATATACGCACACACATGAAAAGGACCGAAGTTCCTTCGTCTCTTCTTCCTTCCACCGACCTCACCCTTTCTCTTTCTCTCCTTTCCCGCTTTTGCTCTCACTGCTTGTTCCGTCTTTGTGTGTGTGTGTGTGTGTGTGTGTGTGTGTGTGTGTGTGTGTGTGTGTGTGTGTACATATATGTATATATATATATAAGAATGCTTATTCTGTGTATCTTCGTATCATACCACGTATATGCGGCTCCTTTCTATAGGGTGTCGTGTTAGCATCTTAACTGTTACGAGAATTTTGTATCTATTCTCTTATCTTTAGGGTCACGGAAGTATTTTCGTTATTATAATTATTATAAATTATTATAATACGTCTTTTATATATATATATATATATATATATATATATATATATATGCATGCATGTATATACAGATAGATTTATATATGTAGATAGATAACGATTTTATTTCACTGCGTATCGCCCATGACCACTTCTCGACTCTTGACGACTAAATCGGTAAAAGATCACATAAAAAAAATCAATATGTTGTAAAAAACGCGATGGTCAATTCCATTCTTAGTTTATCCATGCCATTTTAATATGGTAGTTGGAAAAATTATTTTTTGTCAAATACAATTGTATTAATATAATAGTTTTTGTAAAATACAATTGCATTAATATAGTATTGTATTATAAATAAAATTATTAATTGTTACATAGTAAACTTTTCATCCATTTATGTCCCAGTTATTTCAAATATTTTCAATGGCATTCGAGTTTATAAGTTATTATAATCATTTGAAAAATTTAACAAAGAAACGCTGATCACCGATAACTGATAGGGTAAACACGTTAAGGAATATCTTGAAACACTTACGAATGTAAATAAATAAACATGTGATAAGAAAAATCGAAAGATTCTCCAAGATAATCTCTAAATTAAGAATGATAAGGATTAGAGAATAATTATTTAAAATTGTGTTCTAAATGGTTAGTCCACGTTTATTTCGTAATCAGGACGAAGCAAGGAGATGTATACATATTTATGTATTTATATACGTAACAAACATATTTCTATGATAAGAAAATCATCCTTGAAATCGATTCTGCGTTTAAACGTTAAATTTCATTCGAAATATATTACGGAGCACCGAGTATACTAGTCGAGGTTTAGCTTCGCTCTCTTTCATTAATGCTCCAGAGGACGAGATAAATACGCGAAGACAAAAATGTGTGCACGCCCACAAAGAGCAATTGAAAGAGTGGGGTAGGTAGGGGGAGGGAGGTTAACAATAATCGAAGTCGGTGCTTCTCGGATTGTGTATACGCTCGATGGCGATCGGCGATGTCTCGTTAAGGGATAGACTCGAAAGACTGGATCATCGACTCACGTTGATCGCTAAAAATAGAATTCTTCTTCTTGTCAATCCTCGAACGATCTCGCTTTTGTTCGTTCTTTCATTATGTCTCGGGTAAGATTACTTCATCGTCCGTGAATTTAGCAAACGATATTTATAACTGACTCGAATTCATCTTCATTCTTTTTCTCGTTTAAAAATTTTTATTTCTATCGATTTTTAATGTTCAAGTATTTATGATTCCTTTTTCTTTTTATTCTTTTATAAGGAATTATTTGATCAAATTAAAATTAAATTCGCTATCTGTATTCATTTCGTATACCGGAGAAACATAAAATTAAAATTAAATTAAAATAACTTGAAAAGAAAACGTGATCAGTTTCATTCATCTAAAATCTAATCTTTTTAACCTTTAAAATTATACCTTGTACAATACGACGAATTCACGAATACGATAAAAAGGAAATCAAAAATGTAAAGCGTCTACGTCATCTTTTCTTGGAATCGTCAGTTGCAAGACTCCCACGACACGATCAAGGACAAAATTTCGAATGATTCGTGTGAATCGTCGGCAAGAATCAAAGAAAAGATTATAAGCTAGTGAAATTGGGCACAACGATCAAGATGCTAACGATTTGATAGGCAAGAAAACGAATTTTCTTTCTAAAATTCGATATTTTACGATGGACGTTATGCTTCGAAGTTCCACGATGCGTCTTACGGAATTTTAATCATTTCTAACTCGATGTTTATCCTGTCACAAAAGAAAAAAGTCGAAAAATAATTTTGCATACCGGACACGCATAAGTATTTTCTTTCGATCTATGGTATGTAATTAAGAATATTTTTGTCGTTTCGAGCTCGAGCAAATTCTTCTAATTGCTGTTTATTTAACCAAGAACAAATTTTTTTGATATATACATATACGTATAGATGTATCTCATTAGAGAGAAAGATAAAAAAATAAAAAGAAGAAACACCAAGGAAGATCTGTATACAAAGCAAATATTTGTCTTTCTCTTCCTTAGGAAGAAAATCCGAGACGTCGGTAAAAATAAAACAGCGATATTTTCAACATGCACGATTAGTTTATCTTTTAACGCTTTTGCGAGGGTATTCACGCACGTAGGTAACGTGTATGAGCACGTGTAGGAGCCAATGAGGCCTAACTCTACTAGTTAGGTTTACGCGCGTGGAAGAAAACGACGGTGAAACGATACGTTCGATTGATAAGGCTTCTCTAGCTCGTCTATCGATTTTCTTTTATAAAGAAGTAACACCAAGCAAATAATGAATCTTTTAACGAGTTATTCTACGAAAACTTCCTGGTACTACGATATCTTCTCTCTCTCTCTCTCTCTCTCTCTCTCTCTCTCTCATTTAGTTTTTTTTTTATAAAAGAAAACATTACGCGCAACGTTAATTAAGAAATAAAATTAACAACATATAATATTCTATCGTCGTATCGGAGTCTAAAATTGACGACTACTTAGAAAACATACTGTTTCGATAATAGAAAATATTATAAAATTCGAATTAGAATTATAAAAAAAATTAAAACTATAAAAATTAATATAATTTACGAGGGATATAAAAATGATAAGTTTTAACGAGTAAATCGAATCAATACGGAAAAGAAATATTTTATAAAAGTTCGAGAAAATAATTACGATAATGCTGAATGGACGATATTCCGAGTCCTCGTAGTTTTCGATCGATAAGTATCGTTAGCAACCTATAGCATGGTAGTAGCATGTGCATTAATGCATTTGTAGAAATCATCGCGCGGAAATGGTTCTGCTGTTATTCCTTGCCATCGGCTACGACGAAATGCAACTATTGCAAACCAGCAAAATTGAGAGAGAGAGAGAGAGAGAGAGAGAGAGAGAGAACTTGAGATCGTTACAACTCTAGCGAATTTCCGCAGTTGGAAGAGAGTTTCACGAGCGATCGCCTCTCATTGTTACCTCTCGTAGTATATTACTATATATTTCTATAGATAAGAAATTAGAAAGTGTCAATATATCGCTGTGAAAATGGACGAGACAGAGAGAGTACTGTGAGTGAAGATATTTTTTAATTATTATAATGATCGTTTCTCTTATCGACTTTTATCATCATACAAACAAGATCAAAATCGATATTATATTGTTCCTAGCTTATTATAGTCATCATTATTATTATATCTTATTCGTTTAGCTCACTCCGTCCACTACCCGTTTTCAATTAGATTTTCTTAATATATGAAATAATTTCGAAGGTATTCAATTTGATCTCTGTTGGATCATTTCAATATTTTCTTTAGAACAGTTAACAAAAATCTTTCTATAATAATCGATTTTTTCTATTAATTTATTGATTAAAGGAAAAAATAATTGAAAACTAAGTCTATCTTTTCAATAAGCCAACCGTTTGGTCTTAACATTTGATCAAAGTTTATCGAAAATTAAATTGAGATATATCCATATTAAAAACGATCACGATGAACACGTCTTCGCTGATATTCGCATCTGTCATTGGTTTTGGTAATCGCCTCCGCTTGATGATTCGGCGAAAGTTAGTCGACAGATACACTACACTTATTCGTTAGGTGTTCACTTGACATTCCACCAGACCAGTCGGTTCCCATAAACGTACAACAACGCCCAGGGCTCTCCTTCGTCGATCGCTCTTACGGATGAATCACGCGAAACAAATCGTTTTATCGAATCGCCGAGAGTTCTTATATACTAATAAAATGAAAAAATAAAAAACAATAAAAGAAGGAAAAAAAAAACATAAAGAAAACAAAATCTGACGAAAAAAGAAGATTATTCAAAGACGAATCATTCGTTTGCTTTCCTCTCGGGCTTCTTATTATTCTAGACGAATATCCAAAGGCAAATTGTTAAAAAGTTGGACGGTCAAAATGAATACCATTCTTATGGAAAAAAAAAAAAAACGAAAATTTGTAGAAGTTAATAGCGAAAGCGAGAGAAAGAAAGAGAGAGAGAGAGAGAGAGAGAGAGAGAAATATAAAGAGATACGCACACGCATAAGGAGAGACAGACAGAGACCGAGAGAGAGAGAGAGAGAGAGACACGCGCAAAAAGAGAAAGAAAGACAAAGTGAAACAGTCAGACAAACAGAAACAAGGGGAGAAAAAAGGGAATGACACATACAACGAAAGACAGGTGTGTGTGTGTGTGTGCGTGTGCGCGCGCGCGTGTGTGTATGGAGAGAGAGAGAGAGAGAGAGTGTGTAAAGAAAAATATCACAGATAAAAGTCTGTCCTTTTATTTAAAAGGAAGTTTTTTCTGTAAGAATAAAAAGGGGCGAGAGTTTTTACCGGAAAATTATGCGACGTTCTCTGCTCTTCCGTTGATCGATCGGTACCACCCCACCTTTCTTTCTTTCTTTCCTTCCTTTTTACCTTTCTCGCGTTATCGAAGGTTTTGCGGGGACGAAAAATTGAGGCATTCATTTTTCAGTCCTTGAACAGCCTTTTCTCCTAATTGGATTTTCTCCTCGATGCTGAGATGATCATAGCGAGAAGCCAAACTGTGTAGTCTCGCTTATCAGTTCGAGAAAGAGAAGATGCTCACGAGTGGATGCAGAAAGGATATCCGATTCGATAGAGGAACATGCTTGGTCGAACTCAAGAGCTCTTTATCATCGAAACGATTCTTGGGAAATTGAAAAACGAAGGACACGTATTACTTACTTCGAGACTCCTTCGAATTGAAATCGAAGATGGTATAGAATATAAATAAGCTAACTCAAATTTCTAAGCTTTCATTAATAATCAACAATTTTAAA